>LVTN01001046.1:47084-108257 GCA_001649415.1 Musa itinerans
CTACTGACAGGCGGTGGCACCGCCACTAACAGGCGGTGGCACTGCCAGCATCGGGAACCCAAGAGAATTCAAATTTTGGAGCCCAAATTTGAATCCTCTTGGGGCCTATAAATACCCCTCAATTCTCAGCTAAGAATACAACTTTTGTGAAAGTAATAGATTGAGATAAAAGTCTTAGAAAAGTCTTTAGAAAGTCTTCTCTTCAATTGTTTGAGTGTTCACCTCATTCTTTCTCTTCAAAAATTTATAAGAGTGTGAACCATTTGTAAAAGTTGTAAGAGGGGTGTTTGTCCTTCCCCTTCAAAGAGATTTGCTAGTAGAAGTTAGAAGCCTCACCGAAGAAGCCTTCGCAAGTAGATGTAGGTCATTTGACCGAACCACTTTAAATTGGCGTGTCCATTGAATGTGTGAGTACTTACCTTTCTGCAATCGTTATCTATGCAACAGCAAGTTTTCGGTTTTTACTTTACTCAAGCTATTATCAAAACGAAATCTCCTTACATTTTACAGAATCATTTTCGAACTTACAAGTTTTAATCCGCTGCACTAATTCACCCCCCCTCTTAGTGCCGCTCCGATCCTAACAGCCTCGACAAAAAAGAAAGGAGGGGGAAGCAGAGTCTCACCTCCAACATATCAGCATAGTGCAGAAATAGTGACATGACTTGTAGGGTTGGGTACCAAGTTAAGAAATAATCAACTCAAACTTTGCTGGAATGTGATAGGCCTTTCAGATGTAATCTAGGTTAGAGGCCGACACAATAGAGTTGAAGGTGAGCGAGTTTGCTAAAGGTGGTGAGACTCTACCCCTTAAGGGATTCATCCTTGAAAGGGCAACCTCCCTTGACATAATCACTTTGATTCCTTTTGCGAAAGAAGTTTCGATTGTTGATGCTGAGAGTGGTGACAAAATTGGTGACCCATTCGAGTCCCATATGCTGGAGGAGAAGGTGGAAGAGGAAGACATTCAAACCTTTGTTTAAAGCTGGGGAAGAGTCTAGACACTACAGTGCAAATGCACCAAATTGTCTGAAGGCATGAGAGCAATGAATGAATCTGGTCCGCCATTTATAGGGGTAGAGGGCAACCTTTCAATTATTTATAATACTCATTTTGACTCTCGAATGATTCAAGGGGGTAATGTGGCAAGGCTTAGGCAGTCGAGAGTTATTCAAGTCATCATTATGATCTTTCAAAATCCTCAATGATCCAAGTGTAGGGAAATCTAGAGGCAACATCACATGCATAGTAGAAGAACATAAAATAAAAAGTCCAAATTTCTCAAAAGGTGTTCATCGTCGTACGAAGATTGGTACGCAAAACTCACGAAACATAAATTCACGTGTGAGATAGATGTGTTTTACCTAGGGAGATTGTATATACTTGAATCCCTACATATCTATAGGAGATGATGAAGGAGGTCAAGCACCCTCCTCTCTAGTGGTAATCCACACAGTAGGGCTGTGACGACGCTTCTCAAATCGTTGCCCACACCTACTATCTGAGGAGAAGAAGGAGAAAGGAGAATAGGAGGTGGCAACAAAAAAACCTCTAGTCTATGAGTCTTTGTTCTCTCCTATTTATAGAGGTCCTCTATTTACTTAACCATAATGGATCCTGCTCTATTGGGTATTTGATCTTCATCCAACTATCTAAGTCTCTTAGATTAGTGAATCTCTATCCAATAATCTCTCATTGGCTCTTATTGGATCTTATTCATAGGATCCAATAATTCAGAGGCTTATTAGATATCCAATAAGATATGGGCTTCGACGAATATCTCATATCTGAACCTCTACTCGTCGTAAGGCCTACCATATGTGTGTGACCCTCTAGGCCCAATATCAAGTTGGCCATGAGTTATATATATCAGAACTCCTTTTGACTCAATGAATTATTATCTTCATAATAATTCACTCGATTTATTGACTACGGACGTATTATACTACTACGCCATAGCCCCCAAACAATACAGGGGAATCCAATCCTTTGGACCTATCTATCCTTAGTTACCGTATACCTATAGTCCCTCATCCATCTAATATCCCAGAGACCGTATACCGGGCATAGTGTTGTCAGATTTGTACGGTTTCTACTCGAGTCTCGCTTTAATCGGATTCTCTCGAAGAACTATTTCTCTTTTAATCTGAATGACCCTGGCCAGGGATTTGTCTGAGTAAGAATACATGAGATATTCCTCTTATGATACCAAAAGTGGATGATTCTCTATCGACACTCAATAGCCCTTGTAAGGTTGACTACCAATCCTGATTACCGACTGTGCTAGATCTGGAACATCTAAACCTATAAATCTGATATCAAAGAGTGGAGTACTCATACAGGACATCCTTAGTATATCAAGTCTAAGGACCAAGTACACCACTATGACAACGGAATCGCTGTTTGACAATGGGGTATCATTAACCATCCAACATTTCGTGAGTGAATCAATCAGTGAGCTCATTCTCCAATGAACACCTACACTATAGCCATAGTATCCCCACACGAGCAACTATGAGACTAGCTGCCTCCATCATATGGACGGGTATACAACATACTAGTCTATCTAGTTGTCTCGATGTCCCTCTCGAGTAACATATGACCAGAATTATTTATGGTATATGTTTAAAAGTGAATTGGTCTCATTATCGTGATCTCATCACGATTCAATTCTCATTGCATAAATCCATGGACATCACTATATATATATATATATATATATATATATATAAAGTGATAAAATACTAAATAATATAATAAATAAAAAGAGTGCATATCATGTCACACATGCTATCACTTACATGATTGACTTGTAGGGCACTTATGACTAGCACATGGAAGCACAAAATGACACCACATTAGCCTAATGTCAAACCATCACTACAAATGTCAGGAACTAGATCTTGTTAGGTTTCGTGCCATGATAAAGATTTTGTGAGAAAGACGATGATGATGCCTTGCACTTGTAGATAGTGGCCAAAGAGAACTTTCTCACATGAGGAACCACACATGCAGGAAATCATGCCTGACACGTGCAATTGACTTGACCCAAAGCATAGTTCAATGATACATGTGGCTAATCAGCCATAGCGCACCTCAACGACACATGCAATTGACTCAGCCCAAAGCATGCTTTGATAAAGAATATAGCTGAATTGACCCATAGTGTACCTCAACATGTGTAGCCAACTCAACCTCCTACTTGACACCCCGATGCCATGTAGCAAACACCTTGTTTCCTCATGGCTGACATTTCAACACCATGTAATTGATACTTGGATGCCACATAGTCGACATCTCGACACCTCATGGGTAACACCTCCACGTCATATGGTCGACACCTTGGTGCCACACGACCGACACCTCATTGTCACATACTCAATCTCTATGCACATGACAGAGTGGGCTGGATGTTATCATATGTACATTTGGGGGATATATTTGAAATGTGAATTGAGGGCCAAATGCACATTTCAAATGTGAATTGGTGCTTGATAATTTTTTTTTAAATCATGACATGGATGTTGCATTTTAAATGCTTAATTAATGATGCTACATTGGGGTACTATTAGCATTTTAACATTTGCAAGATGTTAAGAAAGTTTTTTGGATTTTTCAAAATACCTTATGACATTCTCTAAAATCATATGACCACTACTAATAATCGAAACCCTATCCCTATTGTCAATGACTTCTCTCACATGTCTTCTCTAAGGTGGAAATTTATTTTATTTATTTCAATGATTATTTGACATTCATTTATATGATTATATTTTTATTTATTATATCTAGACCCTACAATTTTTTTTTGTAAGATTACATATATTTATTTATTTTAATTAAAAATATTTATTTACTTTTGAATAAATATTTAAAATACTAGAAAGGTAAATTTATCACATAATATTCATGAACTTTTGAAATTGAATTTTATTAAACAATACTTATGTTAATACACATTTAAAGTGTAATTTTTATCTACTATTTAACAAACATTTAAAGCATTCCACAATTGCACATTCACTCAAACTTCTTTATCCAAATATATATTAAAAATATAAATATATTTCCAAATGCATACGTCCCGAGTTCACTGTAACATGATTATAGTTAAGTTAGAAAGAAGAGCATTACCTTCTTCATAACTAGCACCTACTTCAAAGGTAATAACATTTGAAACCTACAAAAGGGCTCTTTATGTGTGTTTTAAGACATAGACCTTTTTTCTATTAAAAAGTCTAGTTGAATCTCCCAACTCTCTTAGAGGAGCTTTGTTGAGAGCACCCAGACGTAACCTTATGTCTCGGTGTGATTTGAATGTAAAAGTGGACAAATCAATCAACATCATCCTGGAATAAAATATGGAGAACGATCTCAATTGGCTTTGAATCAATATCCAACTCAAACAATCAAAATCGTACTTAACACTACTATATTATACCTATAATAAGTTTAAACATTAAATGGTAATATAAAATTTTTAAGTTAACTTATCTTAATCTATTTTAATAATCAATTCCACTCTATTCTAGTGGGTTACTATACTTTATAATTGGCTATTCGTTTCAGTTGATCCACACAATGTAGTGAGATTGGATTAAATCAAACAATCAATTGAATTATGAACCAAACTTAAGTCAATCAAATTGGGTATCCCGAAGTCTAAACAAGACCAATGTACCTAATTTACCTATCCAGTCTTTGGAACTAGGTTTGTTAAGCCAATTGAGTATTCGAAAGTCTGACCCGTTGTCATCCTTATTAATGGCAACTCAACAATCAACAAACCAAATAAGGCTATTTCCTTGAATAGATCAGCAAAGCAACTAACAGCAAAATGAAAGCCTTCTATTTGCTGCAAGCTTGTTGTTTGGCTACAACACCTCTCAACCATTACAGCCGCGGATAGTAGGCGTTGCAGATACGCTATAAATGAAGCATTACTTTTCACTATACATCCACTTGCTTCCTTTCATTTTCCTCCTTCTCCAACTATTGCATTCTCCTTCCACCTCTCAACATGGAGCCTCTTACCATACTCACATGCACCGGTGGAGTGATCGGGCAGATTATTATCGTCGTCCTCCGTTTCAAGCCCGTCTTCGACTTTGCATCACGACTCGTTGACTGCCTTCAGAACCCGCACCCTCCGCCTCCGCAGGCTATCACCACTGAAGCCATCATGGATGCCGTGCATGAGCTTTGTGGCTCTAAGGATTGAGGTCTTGGAAGGATTAATGGCCACCATGGCTCCAAGAAACGGATCAAAGTAGTTTCAGATACTTTGGAGAAAGACCATGACGATGTGTGCTATTTACTTTTTCTTCGTACATGATTAGGTTGTTAGAATTTGTGCCAAACAAATGTCCTTGAACTGTTACCATCAATGTACGATTGCTGGTGTGTTCTTTCTATTGAGAAGAATGGACTATCAAGTTGTCTCATTGGCCATACCTTCATGATGGCCACAACTTCAAGTCAGCCACATCCTCAAGTTAGTCGCAATGTCACGTCGGCCTTGCCTTCAACTCGGTCGTCCTCATAATAGTGGCACCCTCCTTCAAGTGGGTCACGCCCTCAAGTCAACCCCGTCTCTATTAAGTCTCGCTACCCAACTTGTCCTCTTGCATCACATGACCATACTTCTCATGTGCCTCTAATCTACTACTCAACTTAGTCAAGACAATGATGGCAACAATAATACAAGTCTAAGGAGCAACTACAACTTAGTGTCAAGTAAAAAAAAAAAAGCTTGCCCGACTTGAGCAAGTCGGAAATCATCGAGAGTCATAAGGTACGGTCGCATCCAACCTTCATTCGACGTGCTGCTCCCCCAATAATAGCACTCTCGTATCATCCTCATCTTGCCCTTCTCCCATTTGATCCTTCTTTTTTTCATATCTATCCATGGTTGATCTCTCTATAGCCTCTCCTCTTCGAAATCGCTCGCCTAAGCACATGGGCAACCACACGATTTGGACAAATTGAAAGCCACTCGACATCATGTTCATGATTTCATTAATCATCCATGGCCTCAACCATCTCTTGTAGCCTCGCTTGTCTTCCACAACTTTGTTCAGCATCCATAGACATGGTCATCGCCCATGACTTTATCCACAAGTTCACCAAGTCTCTAAGATGGTTGTGATGTTTCAAATCAATTACCTCTTTGAGATGGTCATTATGTTCCAAGTTTGAAACTTGACCGAGATGATTGTGACATTCTGATAACATAAAGTCGTCGAGGCTAGTGAATCTCATTGTACTAGACACATCACCCTATCATGATATAGCCTAATCGAGCAAAATGATTAACAGACTCGATATAGTATTCGATATGCTATAACTAAGCAAAGCATGTGACAAGTCTGACATAGCCATCTAACATAGCCCTTATGGCCAATGCATCTCCCCATGCTCATGCTCTCACCAAGCAAAGCACACGATGTGTCTGATGTAGTATTCATAGCAAATGCGTCTCCCAACACTCTATGTATCATAATAGAGAAAAACATGCTACGTGCCCAATGCTATGAGCCCTAACCAATAAAGCATGCAAAATGCATGAACTGGTTCTCATGGCCAATGTATCTCCCTATGCTCGACAAACCTTAACCGGACAAAGTGTGCAACGTGCTTGATGTCACCTACGAATTCAATAGGTCTATCATTATTCGATGTGTTCTAGCAAGGGCAAAACATATGATGTGCTTGACACAACCTTCACAGCCAATATATCTTTGCACTCTATGCATCATAACAGAGGAAAGTGTGTGAGCATCGATGTGGCCTACATAACCAATGTGTTTCTTAGTATTTGACGTGCCCTAATTGGGCAAAACATGTAAGGTGCCTGATGTAGCCTTTGTAGCCAATGAGTCTTCTCACCCTCTGTGCATCCTACTTGGGCAAAGCATACTACATGCCCAATACAACCTTCCTAGGCAATACATCTCTCATGTTCGAGACATCCTAACTAGGCAAAACATGTGGTGCACCCAATATGGTCATTGTAACTAATGAGTCTCCCCATGCTTGATGTGCCCTAACTACACAAAGTGTGTGACATGCCCAGTGTCGCCTTCATAGCTCACATGTCCCATTGTGACCAATGTGTTTCCCCATGCTTGACATACTCTCATCGAGAAAAGCATGCAATTCACATAATGAGACTTTCATAGCCAATGTGTCTCCTACCACTCAACTTACCCTAATGGAGAAAAGCATGCAACGTGTTTAATGTTATGAGCCCTATTCGACAAAGTATATGAAACGCATGAAGTGGACCTCATGGCCAATGCATCTCACAGTGCTCATCGAAACCTAACTAGGCAAAGCGTGAAATATGCTCAATGTAGCCTATTAATTTAGCAAGTTTGTTGCTACTTGATTTGCCTTAGTAAGGGTAAAGCATACGATGAACTCAACATGACCTTAGTAGCTAACATGTCCCTCTGCACTCCATGCACTCTAATAGAGAGCAAAGCAATGTTCAATGCATTAACATGGCCAATTTGGTCAATGTGTCTCCTAGCATTCAAGATTCTCGAAATGGGCAAAACATGTGAGGTACCCCATGTAACCTTCATAGCCAATGAGACTCCTTGTTCTCGATGCATCCTAATCGGGTAAATTATGCTACATGCTTAATGTGATATTCATAGCCAATGTATCTCCCATATTCAATGCACCTTGATAAGGAATATAAAATAAGCTACCCACCATTCACCACGCTAATGCCATATCAGGCCAACACCCTCTTGTCTATAAAGATTGAAGCCTAAAAGACAACTCGAGTCAGTTATCGAGTTGTCGAGCCCCAAGGAATATTTGTAAGAATATTCCTAGAAGATAAGAATGCAATTCAGGTTGGTTATGAATTGGCTTCCTTGAGGAATATTTGTAGGAATATTCTCAAAAGATAAGATGGTTCAGGTTGGTTACGAACTGACTCTCCTGAGGAATATTCCTAGAGGATCAGAAGGCGATTTAGGTCGATTACAAATCGGCTCCTCTAAGGAATATTCGTAGGCATATTCTAAGAAGATCAAAAGACATGTCAGGTCAATTACGAACTGCCTCCTCTATAGGACTTTCACAAGCGCCACCCTTAAGGTTAGTATAAAGATATGTCTTTAGCACCAAAGGGAAAAAGGAACTTGAATGCCAAAGGGACTAGCTCAAGAAACCCCTCTCAACCTTAGTCTTTGTGTAGGAGAAACCCTAGATAACTCCTCTCATTCAAATCAGGACCACATCATATTGATATAAATATCAACGATATTTATCCCTAACATTTTAGAGATAGAAGGAGGGCCGGATGTCGTAGGAGCATCCATGGGTCGACCTTATTTGCGAACATCTAAGTAAGGCATTGCCTCTAACCTTATACTTTCACTTAGATAGGGTAGCAACCGCCCTTCCTAGATACATTCACATCGCCATAAGTACCACTACAGCATAGGTGTTCACTTAACGACCCAAGACCTTCATATCTACGAGTGCTAGCTAACCATTCTCCTCATTCCTCCTGAGGTGTTCCTGAATCTTACCCACTAAATGCAAGCACTAGCCGGTGTAGTACAGGTAGTCATCTCACTCTTGCCATGTTAGGTTGATAAGTGACACCACCACCTCAACCACCGATGACAGTTCCATAGCCACCGATGTCAACATCTATCGGCATCCTCTCGGTTGACGAACCACTAGACCCCTCAAGTATCCATGACCTATCAAACCACTAGTGGAGAGGGCTTCCCACTCTCCAACTATAAAATTCGGTAGGCTACTCAACTGACTCAATGGCTAATTCCTTAAGGATCCAATTACAACAAATAGATTAGTGCTTAGAAGAAATGCATTGTGAGTTTCAGTAATCTAGGGGCAAGGGGTAGATCAAGTCCACACCAGGTCAGTCCTCGTTCACTCGGAACATATAAGAGAAGCTGAGCCCCATAATTTTTTGCCTCTCATCATTGGAAACCTTTGACGGAGCTACAGACCTAGTGTAGCATGTTGCTACCTTCTAGACACAGATGTCGTTGTATAACACTTTAGACGCCCTAATGTGTCACGCCTTTCTAACCACCTTAAGGGGTTTGGCAAGAGAATGATATGTTAATCTAAAGCCACTTTTTATTAGTTCCTTTGCTCAATTAGTGAAGGAGTTCAAGCTCTACTCTCTTGGCCACATATATCCGAAGCCCATAACAACAATGCCTCTAGGCTTAAGATAATGCGAGGAGGAGATGCTTGCAAAATTCATTAATCGATTCACCAATAAGATTCGAGACATAGACAATGTCCACCTCTCGCTTGTGATTTAGTCATTCATGATAGGACTAAAGCTCTCCCGTCTCTTTTGGTTGTTGATAGAAAGTATACTAATAATAGTGCCTGAAATACTTCAAAGAACTAGCCGGTACATTACCGTTGATATAATAGTTTTAAGCAAACATGAGAAACTCCACAAAAGATCGAGACGAGCAATCACAGCGGAGGAGAGGTGAACAACCTGGCTTGCCTTGCCCAATGTATGAACTAACCCTCTTGAACTTGACTAGGATGGAAGTTTTCTTGCGGATAAGGGAAAGAGTCTTGCCAAGAGACCCCTGACCAATTTGAACTCCACTTAAAAGATAAACAAATCTAGATGTTGCCACTTCCATCTTGATTACAGTCATGATATGGAGTATTATCATGACCTGAAGGAATAGATCGAGGAACTCATACAACGAGGACATGTTAAGCGGCTCATCCGAAGACGTTGGGAGCCATCACCTCGACTTCAAGAGCTAATCGAAAGATATATAGACATCATCATCGGTGACTTGGCCTCAAGAGGAGATAGCACCTCGAGTTGCAAAGCTTATGCCTAAGCCATCATTGGTAAGCCTTCCCGAACTAAAGGTGAACAACAAATAACTTTCAGAGAAGAGGAGACAGAACACCTCGACCAAAACCATGATGATGCTTTGGTAGTCTCCGTAACGTTGAAAAACTTAGGTAGCTCTACCGACATCCTCTATTTTTGAAAAACTTGGGCTCTTGGCTAATGATCTCGCCCTCATGACTTTCTTGCTAAAGGGATTTATAAGCAAAACAATCTTCTCCCTTGGGATCGTAAACCTACACATTACATTTGGAGACGAACTATGCTCAAAGATAGTTATGACCAAATTCATAGTGGTTAATATCTCCCCAGCATACAATGCTATTATAGGTCGACCTACATTGAACAAACTATAGGCAATCATGTTGACCTATCACATATTAATAAAATTCATGACTAGCACCAGCGTTGGCAAATTAGGGGGCAACCTAAGGGAGTCTCGATATTTCTACCTCATGGTTGTCTCCTTACTTAAAAAGGTTTGATTTGAGGCACCACCTATAGACCTAAGAGATTTCACCAAATCCCTTTTGTGCTTGGAATTGATGGAATCGTTGATCGAAACACCCTTAGATAAGGCTCGCCCTAATTGAATCATCAAGATAGGCTCAATGTTGCCCAACGAGAAGAGAGTATAACTTATCAGTTTTCTTAAGAAAAATACTGAGGTGTTCACATAATCACCAAAGGACATGTCAGGAATCAATTTGAATGTGGCTCAACATCATTTGAACATCTCTCTATGAGCTCGACTTGTCAAAGAGAGGCCCCTCAAATTTGCCCCCGAACACTAACAAGCTATTAGCAATAAAATCGATAAACTATTGGGGGCAAGTTTTATTGTCGAGGTGTAATACCCATAGTGGCTCACCAATGTTGTACTTATCAAGAAGTCAAATGAAAACTAGAGGATATGTATTGACTATATCGATCTCAACAAAGCATGTCCAAAAAATAGTTATCCACTCCCGTGGGTGGACCAATTAGTTTTACACCCCTTAGGGCATGAGCTCTTCACCTTTATGGATGTATTTTCAAGGTATAACTAGAAAAGAATGATACCAGAAGATTGAAAATATGCCTCCTTCACCACTGATCGAGAGACATATTACTACCAGTCATATCATTTGGGTTGAAGAATGTATGAGCAATATACTTAAGGATGGTGAACAAGATCTTCAAGCACTAGATCGAGAGAAATGTTAAAATATATGTAGACAACATGATAGTCAAAAGCAAAATGACCAACTCACACTTATCAGACTTGGTAAAGACATTTCAAATTCTCAAGAGATACAACATGTCTCCAAATGTGCTTTTGGGGTTAGTTTAGAAAAATTCTTGGGATTCATCATGCATCAAAGATGGATAGACACAAACCTTGAAAATATACAAGCCATACTAAAAATGCACCCACCTTAGTCTATAAAGAAAGGCCAATGACTGATATAGTGGAATGGCGGCTTTACATCAGTTTTTGTCCTAAACTGACGATAAATGCCAACCTTTCTTCTGAGCCCTTAAGAACTCGAAAGGATTCCTATGGACTCAGGAATGTCAGGAGACTCTTGAGATATTAAAGTATCACTTCGCCCGACTGCTACAACTAACCTCCACCTCAAGAGCAATCCTCGGTCTCTCTCACAACTACAAACTTGGTTGTTAGCTCCATCCTAATCCAACATAATGCAAAAGAATTATCATAATCCCATGTTGTCAAATTTAAATTTGATATGGCTGATTGTAATGCCCTACTCCTAGTTCCACTCAAATGCTAAATGCATTATTAAAGTAGGATGTTATATTTTTATTTTTATTGTTATTAGAGAAAAATATCATTGATGTCCTTGTCAGCATGATGGGACTTCGATCCGTGTGTGCAGAGTCATCAGAGATGAAAAGCACCTTCTCTTAAGTTGTCACCTGCACAAAAACCAAATTTCGGAAAGGCTTTCAAGCTATAGTCCCTCTATTGCCAAAGTTAGTCCCGAGGTTCACTTCTCTAGGTCTAAGTTTCTTTTTTTTCTCTACTTGGAGTTGAGGGTACATTTCTATACATGACATTGAAAAGATAGAATATTCCATAAAAATTTTACAAGGGAAGTGATTTGTAACCAACCCAAGCTACCCATTGGGCTCCTATGAATATTCTTATAAATATTCTATAGAGGAGGCAGTTTGTAACTAATCAGAGCTGCCCCTAAACTCAGGAATATTCTTGTGAATATTCTAGGAGGTAGTTGGTAACCGACCCAATTTGCCTCTTGGACTTCACCCACAAGCAAGTGGGTGTTGGGTCATTTGGGCCTTTTCCCCCATGAGCCTTAAGTGGCACTTGCGTGATGGACGATAGTTGGTTAACTGTACATTTCATATCAATTATTGTCATCGATAGGAGTGCAGCGAAAAGTAGATAATCTTAAAATTAAAACATGATAATTTACTAAACAAAATGATAGGACTTTTTATGGACATAATGTTTTATCTATACATTGTATTTTTAACATCTGTACATAATTACAATATCTAACCAAAGAAAAACACAAATATAACATGTCCAAAATTTATATATATAAAATGCCCACAAGTCATCATACATATCTACACTAGCATGGATTTATATGTGTTCACTTTTCTACCCAATCACTTGGGTGAGATACTAATATCCTTACTTGCAAAATAGGATCTATAGTGAGTAATCACTTAGTAAGTATAAGCTTTTATTCAGGTGAGCATATATTATGTCATGTATAACCAATATTTTAAAATAATTAGCATCAGATATTTAATGGTAAACACCTCGTTGTATAACTTTTTTAGTAATCATAACCTTATAACATAGTAATGCAAAATAAAAAGGTAAAATTTTACATCGAAATAATTTAAAATACTTATATGCACATATAGGAAACATAGCAAATTCATGAATTTGTACTCCCCATATCATAATATGTATGTGCACTCTCACACTGTACATCATAATATATATGTGCACTCCTACATCACATGTCATAATATATACATGCACTCTCACACAGTACTATCATGAACAGTCATTGCACACCCGCAACATCTTTGTTAATGAATTGTTCGTCACTTTTGTGGGTTTATATAGATGCTTAGTAGTATGTTTTACCTTGCTTTTATGTGTTTTTTCTTAAAATCTATAAGTAAAAATATATTGCAGTGCTGTAGAGCGACGACTCAACTTGGATGTACGTCATTAAATCAATCATGTCATCACCTCAGCTATGTCATCAGGATAGCAAAAGTTGAGTTGGTCGCATAGTCGAATCAACTATATCCTGAGCCAAGTGAATAGGTTACACAACTCGTATAGTTTGGTTTGCAAGATAGAGAAGGCAAGGCGATTGTAGAGAAGATTATTGAATCTCGTATTTTGGTCATGTGATCAATTGATGAATTTTATAAACTAATATGATGTCAAGTATTTTCTTTATATAAATGATATAAGATATACTTCAATTAAGGGTATGGATCATTAGAGTATCATTTGTTAAGTAGAAGAATTAGATGTCAAGGATCAAACTTCAAATTAGAGAATTAGATGTTGAGCATAAGGACTGGACATTTGAGTCAAAGAATTAGTTGATGTGCTAGAGGATTAGTTGACATATTGAATGATTAGTTGATGAGCTAAAGGATTGGTTGATGAATTGAAGTATTGTAAGAGTTGTTCTTTGATGAAAAAGGAGTGGTTCAAGTATAAGGTTTACTTTTAAGCCTTGAAAAGAAAGATATAAGGGTTATTGATATTCACTAGTTGAAAGTAAGATTGAGATAATGAAAGCTTGTAGCCTTGAAGAAAGTAGGGTCAAGAGTTGATGTATGTTAGGAATATTGAACCACTATAAAATATTGTCTCTTCTTTTACTTGTATTCTTACTTATTTGAACATATGCTTATCTTGTTTTATCATTACTCTTGCATCTTTACTTGACTAATTTATAAAAAGTTCTCAAACACACTTTCACTAATTCATCCCCTTTCTTAGCGTCATTACCAATACTATCAAAGATGCAATGTTAGGAATCTCCAAGACCTATTGCACCTTCAAGACGGTAATGTTGATGTGATGGCCATGACTTTAGGTTAGCCTCCCCAAGTTAGTTGTTGTTACATTGGTCGTACCTTCATGGCCATCATCCTCAAGTAGGTTGTCATCACGTCGACTACACTTTCAAGTTGGTCTCCCCCAAGCCAATCATCATCACAGTGGCCATGCCTTCACATCAGCCACACCTTCATTCAGTTATTCTCAAATCAATTGCACCTTCACGATGGCTACAACTTCAAGTTGGTTGCATCCTCAAGTCGATCACATTATCATGTCGACCTCACCTTCAAGTCGGTTATCCTTAAGTTAATCACAAGTCAACCACACCTTTTGCCTCCATCATGTGACCTTCCTTCTCATGTGCCTTTAACTTGTTGCCTAACTTGGTCAATCTGATTATGGTAAAACATCAAAAGTCTAAGGACTAACTACTACTTGGTGTCAAGTAAAAGAAAAGGCATGCTTGACTTGACCAAGTTAGAAATCATCGAGAGCCCTAAAGAATGGTCATATTTCACCCATATCCAAATTTCTCCTCTCAAACAATAGCCCTTTAGTAGCATTCTTATCTCACCCTTTTACCGATTTTTCCTCCTCCTCCTTCTTCTTCTTTGTTCGATCCATGGCCTATCTCTCCATTGCCTCTCCTCTCAACAATCACTTGACCTAAGCATATAGGAAACCACTCAATTCGGTCAAGTTGGAAGCCACTCGGCATCACGTCCATGAATCCATTTGTTGCGTGCAGCCTCGTCCATCACCCATGGCCTCCTTTGTTTAACATCCATGGCCTTGATCATCACTCACAACTTCATCCACAAGTCCTCCAAGCCTCCAAGATGATCATGATGTTCCAGTATGTTGCCTCTCCGAGATGGTTTTTATGTTCCAAGTCTAAAACTTGACCAAGATGGCCATGACATTCCAAAACCATAAGGCCTTTGTGGCTAATACATCTCCTCATGATCAACATGCCATAACTCGACAAAGAGTGTGATGTCATGATGTGGCCTAACCGAGCAACATGAGCATCATGCTTGATGTTGCACGTTGATGTGCCCTAACTAGGCAAAGCTGTGATGTGTTCGACATAGCTTTTGTGGTCAATGCATCTCCATGCACTCAATGCACCTTGATTGAGCAAAGTGTGTGATAAACCCAATGCAGCCTTCATGGCCAACTCATCTTCTCGCACTCAATGCAACCGAATTGAGCAAAAATGTAACATACTCAATGTAGCTCTAGCCACCAATGCGTCTCCCTATGCTCAACAAGCCCACACCAGTAAATCATGCGAGATGCTTGATGCTTGATGCAACCATCATAGCCAACAGGAATTTACCATGTCTACTACTACTCAATGCACCCTACCAGGGTTAAAGCATGCAACACACTGGAGACAGCCTTCACAACCAGCATGTGACACCAATGTGGCCTATGTAGCAAATGTATCTCCTAGTATTTGATGTGCCCGTATTGGCAAAGCATGTGAGGGGCATGATGCGGTCTTTATAGTCAACTAGTCTCCTCACACTCAATGCACCTTAACTAAGCTAAACAAGCAATGTGCCCTACATGGTTGTCATAGCCAATGAGTCTCCCACTACTCGACACATCCTAAACATGCAAAGTGTGTTACATGATTGATGTGGCCTTCATAGAAAATGCGTCCCTTTGTGCTTATGCTCCCAATGCAGCCCTCGTAGACAAGACATCTCCATCCTCGTAAGGTACATTTTAATTCATTTTTGATGCTAGCCACAATTATCGATTTCCTTAGGCATAGATTGCACTCTCACATGAATAAGCTTTTCGAAGTGTGTGTGTGTATGTCATGCCTAGTTAGCCAAACTTGTTATGTAAATCGGAGCTAGGGGAAGAATATTTATTGTAATATTCTTTGTTCCATAAATATTCCCTCAAAAGGATCCATGATGGTGCTAAACCAAGAGGGGTCAATTAGTGAAAGCATATTTAAGAACTTTCTTAGAAAACAATTAAATATGCAAGAGTGAATAAAAAAGTAAGATAATAAAGTATTTAAACAAACATAAACACATAAATAAAAGATACAATAGTGATTTGGTCTTCTTGACTTACGTTCACTCTCGATTTTTTTTCTTTGGGATTATTGGGTTTCACCATCTTGATCTTGTTTTGTATACACCTTCCTCCTTCCTAAGGCTTAGGAATAAATATAAATAATAATCTTTATAACTCAAGAGAGAAATTCTCACTATACAAACTTGACACTTTTATGAAGAATACTTGAGAACTCTTGTATCACAAAGCCTATATGGATATATTTATTATATATAATATATAATATATATAATATAATTATATGGATATATTTATTTATATTCATTGAAGATATTTTAGTAAATATTTTAATTTAGTTTAAATAAATCTATTTGTTGTGAGTACATGGAAAAAATAAAATTAGCTTCTATCCTTGGCTGCTATCCTAAAGACAAACCCATCAATGTTTTCTCTCCCCAATTGTTTTTGCCGAAAAAGACAAGTGACGATATAAGATATAACGTGTAAAAACTATAAACATAAAAATAGAAGATTCTCATAGACAAAAGAAATAGTTTATATTGGTTATCATGATCGATTTTAATCTTTATTTTAAGTTCATGAATCAATCCTCTCAAATAATTTTGTACGAAACCTGCCAATAGCGTATGGGATTCCCATTTCAATTCGAATTCCAACGTTGAACCGAAAACCCGACGGCAGTGGAGTCGTGACTTCTTTCCTTAAGGTCATCCCGTAAAACGCCCACTTTTTTTACCTGTTTTTTAATTGAAAGAATAAGTGGGCCCAGAAGAGAATTCCAGTAGTTGTTCCTGTAGGAAAACGTGTCGTCTCGGAGTGACGTGTCACTAAAACCACCCGTAACGGAGTCGAGCACCGAGTCCCAGTCCTGCAAGGCTTCCGTAAGGAACCAGTTTAGAACGGGATACCGGTCCACGTGTGTGCGGGGACTGCGGCTGTTTGTCCAATTACTACGCCGGAACGGTGTTTTAGTCCGTCTTGGTCTCTATCTCTGTCTCAGGCTTCCAAAACTTGGACTCCACTGTCACTTCCCCACGCCCACCCACCCTCTATATATACTGCTCGTAACCGCTCTCCTCTGCCAACTCTCCTCTCTCGTTTTGGTCGCTTCAAGCTGTCCACAGACATATATACTGCTCGAGACCGCTCTAATCTGCCAACTCTCCACTAGTCTTGGTTGCTTGAAGCTGTCTAAGATCTGATGGCCGTGGATGCTGTAGATGCCGCCGCCAACAGCGACGAGACGCCTCCGCCGTCGCCTTCCCACCTGGCGGAGTCGCACGCGAAGAATAATCGATCTAGGCGCCACCACTCCTCCTCCTCTCCCTCTCCCTCTTCCGTAACCCCTGAGAAGGATGCTGATGACCGCTACCGCCACCTCTTCACCAAAGATGAAATCTACGCCGCCTTTTGCCTCGTGATGCTTTCCAGTGCCGGCTTCGGTAGGGAAGGAGGTTTCGAACATGACGATGTGTTGCCGACGTCGGAGCAGCCTCTTCAGTCCTACGATCCAGAGCAGCAGCAGCAGACGCAGAGATCGCCTCTGAAGAAGCCACAGACGCTGCCTTTGGGGGAGCAGCAGACGCAGAGGTCGCCTCTGAACGAGCCGCTGACGCTGATGTTGTCTCTGAAGGGGCAGCAGACGCTGCAGAAGCCACCTTTGGAGGAGCAGCAGACGCAGGCGAAGACGTCGCCTTTGAACGTCAAGTCCTACATCTGCTCCGAGTGCGGGAAGGGGTTCCCGTCCTTCCAGGCCCTCGGGGGACACAAGACCAGACACCGGAAGCCGGCGTCGGCGACCCTGAAACTAGAAGCGGCCGCTGAGGACGCCGCCTTTTCTGTATCGACCAACGGCACCGCCTCAGCCGCGGCTGTAGGAGACGGAAAACCTCACGAGTGCAAAGTGTGCCACAAGTCGTTCTCGACAGGGCAGGCGCTGGGCGGGCACATGAGGCGCCACTACGACGGCGTTGTTGGCGCCGGCCGCTCCACCACAAGCAGCGGGGTGACGATGGCGGCGTTGTCATCTTCGGCGGCAGCGGGCTCCGGGAACGACCGGTGGTTCGACCTGAACCAGTTGCCATCGCCGCCAGAGTTTCCGAAGAGGAAGGAGGCTGAGGAGGAGGTGACCAGCCATCTGGCGTCCGTCCCGAAGAAACCCCGTCTCTCGACGGCCGGCATCGAACCACCACCACCACCACCACCACCACCACCACCGCCACCGACCTTGCATAGCTTCTTCTGATGTGTTAAAGATGTTCTTTCTATTGACGTTATTAAAATTATTCTTTTCCTCAATCAAATTCCTTTTGTTTCATTATTAATAAACTGTCATTAATAATTGTGAATAAAGTGGTGAAATAGTGGTCATTGTTATGTCCCAATCGCAGACTCAAGTGAGTTGACAGGGGTGTGTGTGTGTGTGGGCGCACGGTTAAATGTCAAAACCTGGACCTGTCTCCAAAGTCAAAGTCAGATCTAATTGCGTGAAATAATTTATATCCGTGTTTCTCTAGCAGGAACAGTGGGAATAGCAATCAATGACTGAGAACAGCAATCGGATTCAGAGTTACAAGAAGTTTTGGGATGTAACAGCAGCATACCCTTATAGGTCATCTAGTTGAAATTGATGCTCGGGAATCTACCAATTGTGGAGACAGAACAGTATAAACGGATCAACTACTAGTATTTCCAAACCTCGATGCAAACTGCAAGGAGGTACTGACGTCTATTCAATAACCCAAACCTCTTACTTCTAGGGATGATCTCGACTCATATGTTCATTCCCACTGAGGTCTTCATGAACCTTACTCGATAAATATAGATGCTGATGCGAATAGTACAGATCATCGCCCAACTCCTCCCATAACTAGTCTAGTAGATGATGTCACCAGCCCTGTCGTAGTTTATAGTACCGTCGACACTTGTTGAGATTCCTTAACTCGATATGGTATTGACTCCACAAGAGTGCCCGAGGCCCATCGAGCTCTCGGCCAACGATGCTCTGATCCTCAATTGTAGAACTTAGCAAACCACACCATCCCCAGTTTGCCTTACTTGAGTCCAATGCTTAGTTAGTGAACTCAATGGAGGACTCCCTTCAGGCTCAATTATAATAACTGGACCAATGTCTAGAAGACAAGCATCATAAACTTCAGTTGTCCAAAGGCGAGGAGTTAGTTGACCCCATCTCGAGTTGGTCATTATTTGTGTAGAAGATCCAAGAGGCGCTTATTCCCAAACACATTACAGGGTTTGGCCTAGGAGTGGTATGCCCATCTGAAGCCACTCTCAATTAGCTTATTTAGCCAATTAGTAAAGGAGTTCAAGTAACACTTCATCGGCAACATGCATCCTCAGCGTTCAACAGCAACCCTCTTGGGACTTTGGTAAGCGAAGGTAAAGATAGTACTCTTAAATTTCGTCGCCCAATTCATGAATGAGATCCAAGGCATAGTTGATGCCCATCTGTCACTCCTCATATAAACTTTTATGATGGGGGTTAGGCCCTCTCAACTTTTTTATCGTTGATAGAGAGATCGCCAATGATGATACTCGAGACCCTCCAAAGAGCCAACCAATTTATCGTTGTTAAGGAAATGGTCTCGAGTAAGTGCGAGGAGTCACGTAAAAGGCCAAAATAAGAATGACTTCAACTAGCCCCAACACCAAGGTCACCTCTGCTAGTTATAGGTGCCCTGCAAACCAATCACATGAGTGATGACACGTGTGATACATTACACAATTTCTTTTGGTTATTATTATTATGATATTTTCTCATTTTATATTGGATGATGAATATATTGTGATGTCCTTGAATCTATACAATGAGAATTGGATCATGATGAGATCATGATAGTGAGACCAATTTGCCTTTAAACACAAACTCTAAATATTTTCAATCATATGTTACTCGATATGGACACTGGTGTCTATATACTCATCCATATGATAGAGGCAACTGGTCTCATAATTGCTCGTATGGGGACACTAGGGATATAGTGCAAGTGCTCATTGGGGAATGAGTTCACTAAATAATCTGCTTATAGAATGTTGGATGGTTAATGATACATTATTATCATACAACAATTTCGTAGTCCTAGTAGTATATTTGGTCCTTAGACTTGAGACACTAAGGATGCTTTGTTTAAGTACTTCATTCTTTGATACTAGACTTATAGGTCTAGAAGTTTCAGATCTATCACAACTGATCATTGGGAATGCTCATAATTGCTCGTATGGGGACACTAGGGATATAGTGCAAGTGCTCATTGGGGAATGAGTTCACTAAATAATCTGCTTATAGAATGTTGGATGGTTAATGATACATTATTATCATACAACAATTTCGTAGTCCTAGTAGTATATTTGGTCCTTAGACTTGAGACACTAAGGATGCTTTGTTTAAGTACTTCATTCTTTGATACTAGACTTATAGGTCTAGAAGTTTCAGATCTATCACAACTGATCATTGGGAATGATAGCTAACCTTACAAAGGCAATTAGGTATCAATAGAAGATCATCCACTCTTGGTATCATGAGAAGAATATCTCATATATTCTTACTTAGGTAAATCCTTAGCCAAGGTTAATTGGATCATGATGAATCCGATAAGCATGAAATTTAGATTAAGAGAGGAGTTCTCCGGGTGAATCCGATCAGAGTGCGACTCGGATGGATTCCATATGGGCTTGACAATACTATAATCGGTATATGGTCTCTGAGATATTAGATGTATGAGAGGCATAGATACATGGTAACTAAGGGCAGACAGGTCCAATGAATTAGATCCCCCTATATTGTTTGGGGACTATGACATAGTGGCCTAGTACGTCCATAGTCGATGAGTCGAGTGAATTATTATGAGGATAATAATTTGCTAAGTCAAAAGGAGTTTTGATATATGTAACTCACAGTCAGCTCGATATTGGGCCTAGAGAGCTACATACATATGGTGGACAACGCGAAGAATATAGGATTGGATATGAGATATCTAATAAGTCCCTATTTTAAAGGATCCATTGGGTGAGACCCAATAAAGCTTAGAGTAGTTATTGAATGAGGATTCAACATCCATTAAGCTAGGGATAATTAGATGGAGATCTAATACCTATTAAGACAAGATCCATTAGAGTTAGAAAGAAGGCTCTCTATCAATAAAAGAGGGGCTAAAAAGATCATAGGCTGGACACCTATAGTCACCGGCCTCCTCATCTCCTCCCCCTTCTTCCTCCTACCGTCAA
The DNA here is from genome assembly GCA_001649415.1 of Musa itinerans. Lineage (NCBI taxonomy): Eukaryota > Viridiplantae > Streptophyta > Magnoliopsida > Zingiberales > Musaceae > Musa > Musa itinerans. The sequence goes on from LVTN01001046.1 coordinate 68,363, forward strand.
CGCCCTCTCTATTGCAAGAGGACAGTAAGAAGGACCAATCCCTCCTTATTTGCTGTTACGTGGTGGTGCGTGATCATGAGGAAAGAACACGCTGCACGAGGAGGTGCGCCGTTACTGCATCCATCATGTGGATCACCGTTAAGAGGAGTTCGCAAGAGTTCCTTCATCTGTGAACTAGGAACTGTGATCATAGGGGATATGTAAGTTCCCTTAGGTGAGAACATCTCACATCCCTTATGTCAATTTTGGTTTTCTAAGTTTTATGTTCTTGATTATCACACAATGATTCGATAGACCTATTTTGATAAACTAGTTTTATTTTTTTATTTTCTACTGCACATGTGATGCTATCTAAGAAAAAATGATAGATCTGAGGTAGTGTGCTTGAGACCTGAGCTCACTCCTCTTAGCATGTCCCATATTGAGGTGTTCCTCCAAATCAAGAAGAGGCTCCTAAGGGGCCCCCGTTTGATGAAAACCCCACTAACAAGAAGAGACAAATCCAAATACTACCAATTCCATTGAGACTATGATCACAACACCGAAGACTATTATGACTTAAAGGAACAGATCAAGGAGCTTATCCATTAGGGACAGTTTAAACGGTTCATTTGAAAATATTAAGAATCTTCACTTCGACTAAAGGGACTAATGGAAAGACAAATTGATGTCATTATTGGTAGGATAACCTCGAGGGGAGATAGCTCTTCATCTTGTAAGGCCTATGCCTGCTTGGACACAACGTCAACCAGTAGTCCTTCTAAGCCCAATCCATTATAGATGGCCTTTCTCCCAATGGGGAATGGATCTCTTTGGACCATTTTTGCCAGCCTTGAGCCAATGGAGGTTTCTCATCGTGGGAGTGGACTATTTCATGATGTGGGTAGAGGTCAAACTATCAGCATTGATCACTAATAATAAAGTTGAGATATTCATATGGAAAAGTATTATCATCCGCTTTGGAATCCCAAGAGCATCCTTGCACATCCTTTAGTTCCCAAGCTTGCTCATTGGCCACTGCAACCTATTCGCCAAGCTTCGAGTTGTGCACCCTTATCGAATGCACCCTCATCGAATCTAGCTCTCGAGTGAGTTGTAGCATATCATCCTTCATGGCTTAGTTATTGCTCTGGACTTCCTTCAGTTACTTAGTGAGGTCAGCAAGATGTAGCTCAATCTCAATTTGTCATGCTAGCTTGGGGACCTAAGCCTCCACCTTTACAACAACAACAAGATACCATCCTTCTTCAGCCTCTCGATCTCTTCCTAAACATTCCTAAAGATCATCGCATACACGATTGATGAGGGCTATTACGTAGTGATGGTATTGCAAATAAAAAACAAGTGGCTGAGTGAAGTGAATCCGAAGGAGCTAGCCATGATTTAACTTATTAGCACTTTGTAGCAGAAGCAGGTATCAACTAGAACCTCCCAAGGGGAATGATAGATTTACTTCACCACCCTTGAACACAAGGATCCGTGGTAGTACTGCTTCAAGGTTACACTTCTAGTCATAGGTCCCTTACAAGCTAATCATATGAATGATAGCTTGTGTGACACGATACATTTTTTTTTTATTTAATATTTTTTTTATACTTTATGTTGCTTGTTGCATGTATGATGATGTCCATGGATCTGTGCAATGGAAATCAGATCGTAATTATATCATGATAATGAGATTGATTCACCTTTAAACGTATACTCTAAATAATCTTGATCATAGGTTGCTCGAGAGAGATATTGAGCTAACCGGATAGACTGGTATATTGTACATATATCCATATGATGGAAGCAACTGGTCTTATAGCTGCTCATGTAGGGACACTAGGGATATAGTGCAAGTGCTCATTAGAGAATGAGTTCACTGATCGATCTGCTCATAGAATACTAGATGGTTGATGATACCTCATTATCAGACAGTAATTTCATCATCCCATTGATATATCTGGTCCTTAGACTTGAGACACCAAAGATATCCTATATGAGTACTCATCTCTTTAATACCAGACTTATAGGTTTGGAAGTTTCAAATCTAGCACAACTAGTCATCAGGAGTGGTAGCCAACCTTATGAGGGTAATTAAGTATTGCTAGAGAATCATATACTCTTGGTGTCATGAGAAGAATATCTTATATATTTTTGCTCAAACAAATCCCTAGCCAAAATCATTCGAATTGAGAGAGAAAGTTCTCGGGAGAATCCGATTGGAGCGAAACTCTAGTAGAAACTATATGGGCATGACAACACCATGCCCGGTATATAATATATGAGATATTAGATGGATGAGGGACTATAGATACATAGTAACTGAGGACAAACATGTTTAATTAATTAGATTCCTTTGTATCGTCTAGGGACTACGGCGTAGTGGCCTAGTATATCCGTAGTCAATGAGTCGAATGAATTATTATAGAGATAATAATTCATTGAACCAAAAAAAGTTCTGATAGGTATAACTCATGGCCAGCTCGATATTGGGCCTAGAGGGTCACACACATATGGTAAGTGTTGCGACGAGTAGAGGTTCAGATATGAGATATCTGTTGGAGCCCATATCTTATTGGATATCCAATAAGTCCCTAAATTATTGGATCCTATAAATAAGATCCAATAAGAGCTAATGAGATATTATTGGGTAGAGATCCACTAATCCAAGAGGCTTGGATAGTTGGATGGAGATCCAACACCAATAAGGCAGGATCCATTAGGATAAGTTTATAGAGACATCTATGAATAGGAGGGAAGCAAAGGGTCATAGGCTAGACTCTTTTTAGCTACCACCTCCTATACTTCTCTCTCTCTCTCCTCCTTAACTAACACCCTTAGTTTGAGGCTTGAGGACAATAAAAAGGGCCGACTCTTTCTTGATCGTGTGGTGTACGTGAAAAGAAGGATTATGCAGCAATTTGAGGAGCATCTTTGCAGTGTTTGTCATATGGATTACTACTAGAGAGGAGGATGGTTGACCTCATTCATTCTCTCTCATAGATCTATAGATTTTCAAGGATATACAATCTCCCTATTTAACACATCTTTCATATATGTATAGTTTTTTGGTTTACGGGTTTTTGCGCACCAATCTTCGCACAATGATGAGAAACTTTTTCTACGAGAAATTTTGGGATTTTATTTTTTTATTCTTCTACCCCAGATTTCCCAATAGTGGTATCAGAGCCAAATTGTTCGTGCAAAAGATTGGTTTTTAAATTATGTTGTGTTGAATCGGGTAGAATTATTTTTGCATGATTGTTGTGATTTTTGTTGTAGTTTTCAAATCTAAACTGCATGTCTTTTCTCTATTAAAAGGAGCTTTAGATTAATGTTTTGTCACCAAAATTATCATCATAACAGAGAGAAAAGGGGCAACAACTGTTGCTGCCCTATAGTTTGGCTGAAGGCTACTTGCTGCCTTAGTCGAGAGCACATCTTACTGCTTTTGGCCCGGCCAAAAGTAGCAAGGCTGAGAGCAACAAGGGGGCTCTCGGCCTAGAGGTTGGCCGCCCTTGTAACTTAGTTTCCTAGTTGCAAGGGGGAGCCTTGGCGATTAGGGTTTCTTAGTTGCAGGGGTTGCCCTAGCGACCAGGGTTTCCTAATTGCATAGGACACCTTGGGGGCCAGAGATCCCTAGCCACCCAAGGCAGTCCTATGACTATGGATTCCTGGCTGTAGGGGCAACCCTGGCAGCTAAGGTTTCTTGGCCGCATAGGGCACCCTAAGGTAGGGTACCCCAAAGGCTATAGAATAATTAATTAAGTAGTTTGAGTTAATTATTATTATTATTATTATCTAGTAGTCCTATGTGATGATGTATATATGTGATGTGTGATATGGACAGATAATCATAGATCGTATGATGTGTGTACATATAATGTGATTATTATTAATAGTGGGGCATACGAGTCTCCATTTTTTCTTGTTTATTATCGGGTCTACATACCTATGATTATGTTCTAATTACACAATGAGGCATGGTAAGAGTCTAGAAGTGACAATGAGACCCACGAGGCCAAGATGGATGATCGCGACGTATGGAGATGCGTCGAGATGTCGACGAAACTGATAAAGACAAGATGAATGATCATAAGACATGGAGATGAGTCAATGCACACATAGATCGTGATATGAGTGATTGAACACACTAGCTTGGGCTTGAGCATATTAGGCTGTGGTCCATGATTATCTGACGTAATTGCTCATGTGATATGTAATTGACTATACACTTACTAGATATGTATATATATTTGCATGCAATGTAGATATATATTAAATATGTATGTGTGACATGACATATTAAGAGACCGAATCAAAACCCCCTCTCTCGATAATATTAAGTCAGTAAATGTGAGATAATTAGATTAATTCACGTGGCCTTCTATCGTTATAAGGAGAGATCAATTTTCGATATAGGTTGAGTTGGTCAAGTCCCTCAAGGCTCACCTATATTACGATTCGAGATCTTACATACGACATAAAGATGTCACCAATGACTTGAGGACATGGTATGCTTGGTCAAGTCTCTCGAGGGCATATCATCGAATTAGACTCATCTTATAACGATGGTGATAACTTAATCGAACATCATGGTTGGTCGATTCCCTCAAGGCCATAATGGTTCGGAGGTCAAACATGATGGGAATCGTAATGAGTTATGATTAGTAAGAGTTGCTTACCTTTTTAGGCTTAGCGTGATTGGTCGAGTCCCTCGAGTTTATGTTAATACACTGATTGGATCCTGATCACTATTAGAGATCCATCGAGAGTCTTCAATTTACATACCGGAGCGAGTTATGTGTTTCGTAAGAAAATAGTGGGAGTAGATTAAGATAGAAGACCTTATCTTAATTATTTATTTTTATAAAATCTGTATGTTATTTATTTCTGCTATATATTTATTTTCAGAAAATATCACTCTCAAATCCCTTACGTGGTATACTTGATGTCAACCACCACACTGGTCCAAATTACATAGATTGGCTCCATAACTTGAGAATCGTTCTCACAACGGAGAAAATCGCATATGTCTTTGACACAATGATACCTACACCCAAGGAAAGGGCAAGCGAGGATGAGATCACTCACTACGTGAAGTACATAAATGACTCTACTCTTGCTAAGTGTTACATGTTGGGCTCTATGATTCCTGAGTTATAAAGACAACATGAAAATATGGATGTCAGATCCATTTTCTTGCATCTTCGTAAACTGTTTGAGGAATAGGGAAGAACTCAGCGATATGAGATATCCAAGAGTCTCTTCCACTCTAGGATCTGAGGGGACACCAGTTTAGAACCATGTACTTAAGATGATTGAATGGATAGAGAAATTCACCGGTATAGGAATGGTCCTAAAGGATAACATGTGTGTGGATCTTGTGTTTCAATCCCTATTAGATTCCTTTTCATAATTTATCATGAATTTTAATATGAACAAGCTTGAGGTGACTCTTCCTAAGCTCATCAATATGCTGAGGGAGGTTGAGAGCACTATCAAGAAAGAGAAGTCAATTCTCTATGCTAGTGAGACTAGAAAGAAAAGGAAGGCAGAGAAGTCCCTTAAGAAGGGCAAGGGCAAGAGAAAATCGAGTAAAGCAAAGGTTACCAAGAAGGACCCGGTAAAGGACAAAGGTCAGTACTTCTACTATAACAAAGACATACACTGGAAGAGGAACTATAAAGAGTACCTTACAGAGAAGGCGAAATAAAAGCATGGAGATTGCTAGTCATAGGTGCCCTATAAGCTAATAACGTGAGTGATGACACATGTAACATGATACACACTCTTTTTGTTTATTATTTATTTAGTATTTTTTTTACTTTATATTGCCTATTGCATATATTGTTTTGTCAATGGATCTGTGCAATGAGAATCTGATCGTGATAAAATCATGATAATGAGACCGATTCACATTTAAACATAAACCCTAAATAATCCAATCATAGATCACTTGGGAGGGACATCAAGATGATCGGTTATACAAGTGTGATATATACCCGTCCATATGATAGAGGCAGCTAGTCTTATAGTTGCTTGTGTGAAGATACTAGGGATATCGCACAGATGTTCATTGGAGAATAAGTTTACTAATTAATCTGCTCACAGAATGTTGGATAATTGATAATACCTCATTGTCAAACAATGATTCCGTCATCCTAGTATTGTATCTAGTCCTTAGACTTGAGACACTAAGGATATTCTGTATAAGTACTCTACTCTTTAATACTGGACTTATAGACCTAGAAGTTCCAGATCTAGTATAGCCGGTTATCGGGAATGACAACCAATCTTTCGAAGGCTATTAAGTGTCGACAGAGGATCATCTACTCTCAGTGTCATGAGAGGAATATCCTATGTGTTCTTGCTCAGGAAAATCCCTGGCCAAAGTAATTCGGATTGAGAAAAAAAGAGTTCTACAAGAGAATCTGATTAGAGAGACTCAAGTAGAAACTATATGGGCCTTATAGCACCATACCCAATATACGATCTTTTAGATATTAGATCGACAAGGGACTATAGATATATGAAAATTGAGGACAGACAAGTTCAATAGATTGGATTCCCCTGTATTATCTAGGGACTATGGCGTAGTAGCCTAGCATGTCCGTAGTCAATGAATCGAATGAATTATTATGGAGATAATAATTCACTGAACCAGAAAGAGTTTTGATCGATATGACTTATGGCCAGCTCGATATTAAGCATAGAGGGTCACACACATATGGTAGGTGTTGTGACGAGTAAAGGTTCAGATATGAGATATCTATTGGAGCCTCTATCTTATTAAATATCTAGTAAGCCTCTGAATTGTTGGATCCTATGGATGAGATCCAATAAGAGCAAATGAGAGATTATTGTATAGAGATTTACTAATCAAAGAGGCTTGGGTAGTTGGAACCAAAGGGCCATAGGCTAGACTCTTTGGTTGTCACCTCCTATACTCCTCTCTCCCTCTCCTCTTTAGCCAACAACCCTAGTTTTGGGCGTATGGACAACAAGAAGGGTCGGGCCCTTCTTGATCACGTGGTGCACGTGGAAATGATGATTGTACAATGATTTGAGGAGCATTTTTACAACACCTACCATGTGGATATTCGCTAGAGAGGAGGACAATTGACCTCCTTCATCCTTTCCTATAGATATGTAGGTTTTCAGGGATATACGATCTCCCTAGGTAACACATCTTTCATATATGTGCAATTTTTTAGTTTTGCGGGTTTTTGCGTATCAATCTTCGTACGATGATGAGAAACCTTTTCTGTAAGAAATTTTAGGATTTTATTTTTCTATTCTTCACTACGCATGTGATGCTTCCCCATATTTCCCAATATACACCTATTGGGAAATCGTAGAGAGGATCACATGTGCAGTAAAAAAATAAAAACAAAAACTGGTTTCATAAAAGAATTATATCGAATTGTCATGCATCGATTGGAAGTGTAAAATTTGTAAAAACTGAAAACTATGTAAGATATGTAAGACACTCTTACCTAGGGGAGATCGTATATCCCTAATCTATAGATCTCAATATATAGATGAAGGAGCTCTCGCAAACTCCTCTCTAGTGGTGATCCACATGGCAGATGTAACGACGATGCACCTCCTCATGCAACACATTTCTTCCTCACATTCGCACACCACCATGTCGCAGCAACCAGTAAGAATTCAGCCCTTGTTGCTATCCTCTCGCACTTGAGAGGGGGCTATCAATTAGAGGAAAAAATAGGGAGGAGATTAGGAGGCTGGTAGCTTAAGGGGTCTAGCCAATGGTCCTTTTAGTCCCAACTTCTATTTATAGAGAGTCTTCTTTAACTAATCATAATGGATCCTTCTTTTGAGTATTGGATCTCCATCTAATAATCCCTTAACTTAATGGATATTGAATTGATATTCAATAACCATTCTAATCCCTATTGGGTCTCACCCAAGAATCTATTAATACAAGGGCTTATCAGATATCATATATCTGATCCTCTATTCATAATGTTGTCCACCATATGTGTGTGACCCTCAAGACCCAATATCAAGTTGGCTATGAGTTGCACCTATCAAAACTCCTTTTGAGTCAATGAATTATTATCCTCATAATAATTCACTCAACTCATCGACTACGAACGTATTAGGCCACTACGTCATAGTCCTCAAACGATACAGGGGGATCTAATCTATTAGACTTATTTACCCTTAGTTATCATGTATCTATAGTCCCTTATTAATATAATATCCCAAAAATCATATACCGGGCATAGCATTGTCAAGCCAATATAAAATCTATTCAAGTCTCACTTTAATCGGATTCTCCTGGAGAATTCCTCTCTCAATTCGAATCTCATGCTTATCAGATCAGATTCATCATTATCTAATTGATCCTGGCCAAGGATTTCTTGAATGAGAATACACGGGATATTTTTATCATGATATCGAGAGTAGATGATCTTCTATTGACATATAATTCCTTTATAAGATTGGCTGTCATTCTCGATGACCAACTGTGCTAGATCTGAAACTCCTAGACCTATAAGTCTAATACCAAAGAATGAAGTACTTAAACAAGACATCCTTGGTATTTTAAGTTTAAAGACCAAACGCATAACTAAGACCATAAAATCATTTTCTAACGATGAGGTATCATTAACCATCTAGCATTCTGTGAGCAAATCATTCAGTAAACTCATTCTCCAATGAACACATGCACTATATCCCTAGTGTCTCTATACAGGCAGCTATGAGACTAACTGCCTCCATTATATAGATCGGTATATAGTATACTGATTTGTCCAATTATCTCAATATCCCTCTCGAGTAATATATGACCGAGAATATTTATGATATTTATTTAAAAGAGAATTGGTCTCATTATCATGATCTCATTATTATGATCTCATTATAATTCAATTCTCATTGTACAGATCCAAAGACATCAATGTATATTTATCAAATATAAAGTGAGAAAATACTATAATAATAACCAAAAATAGAATGTGCAACGTATCACACGTGTCATTACTCATGTGATTGGCTTACAGGGCACTTATAACTAGTAACACCATCACTCCCTGTCTTATGCTCCTCATGCAAACCCTCACATCTTGAGTACAATGGTACTCTTGGGGTCGAGCCTAGCAAGTCAACTATTTGAATAGCCACTCGCCCCTACATAAATCAAACATCGATTCTATCTTCTCCTTTTCCCAAAGAGGATCGAGAACTTCAGTAACCTTTTGAAGGACCCGGTGCTGTGGAGGTAGGAGGCTTCTTATCGAGAATTGGCTCCTCGAGTTCCACACCCCTTTGAGGGCAAGGCATCTTCGTCACAATAATCTTCTACTTCTTTCTTAGCTTATCGGTGCTAGCGTGGTAGCTGAATCTAGTCGGACCTGAATTCACGGATAGTGGCTAGAGTCGAAGAGGCCACTGCCATGCCCAAAGAGGAGTTAAGCACCTTCTTCTTTAAAGAATGTAGATTAATGTTTGTAAATGATCACAATCATAAGGTAGCAGAGGATTAAAAAGAGGGACATCCATACTCTGGATGGCCTCAAAGGGAGAGAATATATCCCTCAGCTAAAGCACTTGATCTGCATCCTCATTCAACAAGAAAGGGGGGGGTGTTATCTATGTAATGCATCGATCAGATGAAATCAAACCTCCAATCTCAACTTGGACCTATGAAAAAGAAATACTCATTCTAACCCTTGTGGTGAAGAGGCTCCACTTACTTTAAAGTCTTCCCTCACCCCCTCAACAGCCAAATAGTAGCCACTTTTCCTTTTATGTAATAAAAAATAAGTCGAAAATAGTTTATAGGTCGAAGTAATTTCGTCATGCTAGCATTTCCCGATGAACACTATTAGGTAGCGCTACAAGTTAGACGTCATCTAAGAAGATAATATCTTCCACCATTGTAGGTAGGACATTATCATTGGATGGAGAGGAAGACGAAGTCGTACCTAGAGGGCATTACGGGATTGAATGGATGCTAACTGGGTTGAGGGACTTGCAAGTCAAACTCGATTGGGATGGAATACTTGACTCACAAATGATCCAGAAGTGATGCACTCACCACTAAATCATAGTAATGTGAGATTTTTATGAACTCTAAGTCCCGAAGAGCTTTCAGATTCCTAGGAACTATGTCCCCTAATGAAAAGGAGGTCGAGATTTCCTCCACCCTTAAGCTGCCTAAAGATGAAGCATGGATCTCGATTGACTGGCGGTTAATTTATTAAGAGGGACTTATATGAGAAAGGAGAGATATCCCAATCTAAAGAGATAAAGGAGCAGAATGGTAGAAGATCGATTTGTTGTTTATGACTATGAGAGACTCAAGAACCAACTTACCTTGCAAGGAACCAAAACGAAGCTAAGAAGATTTCTAAGGAGGCTCTAGAGGCTTAAATGGAAGAATAAGCTTCACCCATAAGGTGAAGGGAGATTTATAGGGAGGAAGCCGATCTCTCTCTTGCCATGATTGAGACAAGTGTCCCTTCGGGATACAAAGGGATGCCAATGAATTAAGGACTCGAAACGTGCTGGATGGAAGATTCAAAAAGTACTAGATAAAGGATTCAAAACATGCCAGATGAAGAATTTGAAATGCACCAGATGAAGGACATGAAAATTACAAAAACCTATCATAATAGAGGTACAAAATAAAATATACCCGAGGCACGCGAGTCAAAGAAACCCCACCTGGATAATGGAAAATCCGTCATGACAAAGACACAAGATAAAATGTGCCTAAGGCATGTGGGTTAGGAAAACCTGATCCACATAAAGAGAAATCCGTCATGGCAGAGGCACAAGGTAAAATATCCCCGAGGCATGTATGTCGAGAAGACCCGACCCGTAAGAAAAAATCCCTAATGCTCACATGTCGGATGAATTAAACATCGCACTTCAAGCCCCTCTTAAAAAAGTCCCGAAGCATACCATTAGAGACGACAAATGATAGGTGATATGTTGTTAGCTAATTATCCGACATATTACTATCATGTGTTGCTTAATGAGGAAGGATAATATGAAGCTTCCTTCTTACCATTTATGATCGGAAAGATAATCACAAGCTTCCTTCTTGTTGTTTATGATGAGAAAGGCAATCACAAAGGAAGCTTTTTATGACAAGTATAAAAGATTGCTTTAACGTAAAGAAAGGGAGACTTATTTTGACTACTCGAGAGTCCACACTTATATATTTCAAGTTACTAACTTGAGCATCGAAATGACTAAATCATAAAATCTCCCCCAACCTCGATCTTCATGCAGGTGACACATGAGGATTTTAACGTTTTTATGTCGGAGACACCTTGGACAATTCTGTGTATAAAGGTTCAGACCATATTAGGCTAATCAAAACATCAATTATATTTTTCTTAACGTAGAAACTTTGCATCTTAGTACAAGTGAGGCAGATCTTTTTTTTTTCCCATTGTATGATTCCTTTTTTCACCCTTGAATCTAGAAATAATAAGAGGAAGATGAGCTAAGCAGACCGGTACTCAAATCCAATCGTTTTAATCAACCTAAAAATAATGGCTGTAATATGAACTTTCAAACACAATGCCATTATGTTACCATGTGAGTGGAATTCTCAAGGATGGATGTAGATTTAGAATGCACAATAAATTTTCATTTTCCTATGGAGGATTCATCTGTAATAATGCGATTCATATTCTCAGGAGAGGCTACATGACACTTCAGTATCAGGTCCACAACCTAATGGACACCAAAACTTTCTGTTCAACAACTCGTACTAAAAGACACTATTTTTCTTCTTCCTGACGCATCTTCTGTATGTCTCAATTTAATCAACTTAAACACAAAAAGAAGAATGAATAAGGGCATCGATGCAGTCATCGTCAAGCTAGTCTTGTATCTGATCTCTGATCCATTTAGTAGCTACCCATTTCTTGCCTTTAATCACTGGACAGCTCCCATGAAGTGATGTCTGCAAGGAGAACAAGGTCTGATCAATTGGAGTAGAAGATCAAATAGAGAAGGGAAAGGAGGTATCGTTATTTGCGAACAAGGTACCATAATGTCAGTGACATAATTTAAACAGTAATTAATTAATTCAACCTAAAAGCAGCACAAACTATTCAGAGTTCTTTTTAGTACCCTCTTTCAAATTTGCATCTTTCAAATTTGCATCTAATAGTACCATGATGGAATGACAAAGTAAACAATTACTTTTCTTTCAATAAAACTTCAATGTGAAAACACATGCTATATCCTGAAAGTATCGGATTATAATTTGTCCAACTAAATAATCCACTCTCCATACTTTCACCTCAGATAAGTATACTATCATATTCCACCAGTTGTTAATCTGCAGTCTCACCTGGTACGAGGATAAACACAATGACTTGGTCTTCACTTTCTAAAATTACAAGTTTAGTTACCTTAATGCATGTTAATCAAATGTTTTCTTCAAATGCTCAGGCAACTACAAACATAAATAACAAGAAGTTGGAAGTAAATATTCTTTTCTATCAGTCTGCAGAAAAAGTAAAATTTATTTAGGAATCAAAATTCTTCTTTGCTAACAAGAAACAATAAATGGTCCAGGGGTTAGTGTTTTGCAGCCTGTTCTCCTGCAATTCATGATCACGATCAACTCCTTGCAATTATTTTCTTGATCTGCCCATTTTATGCTTTGTTCCCAGGAATAATATTTCAAGTTGTAAGCTAGGAAAGATCTGCTCTGTCGACCGACCTCACATCTGCGTCCTTCAATCTACTAGACTGTAGGTCATATCATTATGGTTTGCTAGGTAGTGATCAGCAGAACTTATATATCAGTTTCTGGATAAGTATTGGTTAAATTGTTATATCTAGCAATTAAACTACTAATTAACATAGTGAAAATAGTATCGATGTGGTGTATCTGAGTATTATCAGCCATTAATAAGCAAACAATAATTGCTTTCCCACTTGCACAAAGAAAGCAATTGTAAAAGAGCCACTAGATCAAAGAGTACTCACAGGATCAATAGTGTGATTTGTAAACACTGAATAGAATAAAAGCCCATCGCCCTTTCGTGGCTTGACCTTCAAACCAATACATTTTTCATAATCGTACCTGATATCCATATTCGACCCATTCTGCAAATCCAACATGATTCATGTACCTATGTTATCAGGCAAGTTAAATTTGAAGTGTGGTATCTCTTTTCGTACACCTACCTCAAAAGGAAAAACAGTTTCTCCCCCTTCCTCAACATCTGTCAGGTACAATATGAAAGTAGCAACCTGATCACATTGCTCAAAATAAATAATCTAATGGTAATTGTTAAGATGGCTTCTATAAACTGCAAATATAATACAAATGAACAATAAAAATATTGACTTGAGCAAACTCAGTAAAAAATTGCATGCAACAAAAATGGAACCTAAACTTTCAATTTCATTATTTTCATCAAATGTGCTAAGGGAAAACCTTAAAAGTATGAATTTAAATTTTAAGCCAATGATATTAAAAGCAATTGCTCAATTCTTGTTGAACCACCAGAAATGGACCTGAAACTAATTCAAATTTGACAAAATCTCTATAACTAGGGAAGTGACTGAAATTTCATTAATAAAATTTAGGACCAGCCTTGGCAGAAATCCATCAATTTCTGTGATTTAAGCTGAGGCAAACCTGTGTTCGACACAGCTTCAGAGTCAACAGAATCTTATAGTTTTCATTATGATATTGCATAAGTTATAGTACATATTTTCAAAACAATATTGATTGCTTCAATGTAATTACTGACCTGGATATGGTGACGTAATAAAACGTGCATCATATTAAATCCTATTAATTTTTTTAGACAATGCATGGTGATATTTTTCTCAGAAAAGAAAAAAATGGAAAAAATAATTAGCATCAGATATATGCAAACTCTGAGGGAAAAAGTGGAATTTTTTTCTTTTAGATATTTCTATGGATCTATGATTTTAATAATTTGCAGGTGTCTATTTGCAGTTAGACATATTCACTAGATTAGAACCTAGTGAAAGGAAGTAAATAAAAGACTTAACAAGGTGCGAATACTTTCACATGCCAAGGCTGTATGTATTTGTCTTAGAAAATTTGGAAACCTTCAAATTCCAACATGATATGCAAAAAACAGAAAATTGTTAGGCATAAATATCATTTTGTGATCCTGCTTCACCACAGATTGGTTAATTGTTTTCTTATTCCATGTTTTGTAGCATTTACTAGCCACCTCAGATATGCATAGGAGAAGCAACTTATGTATGATCAAGGATTAGTCAATTTCTTACTCTGATTTTGTTGGTTCAGAATTCCATGCATGGAAGTTGGGCAAAGTATGGTTCCTATTACATGGTTGGAATTTGAAAATTTAGAATGCTTATTATGTATTGCATAGTATTATTGATGTAAAATAGCAATTTGAGAACTCAGATCAGAAGCAACTAAACCTAAGCAACAGACCTTGAAAATTCAGGAGTAACAGAAACAAAAGTATATTCATCACAGAAAACATGGGAAAATGATACAGCTAAGTAGGTACCCTGTGGCTCTCCTGTGGGCCATACACATCTGGACTGAAGGCATCATAATGAGAAGCATATCTCTGTCCAGTCTCATACCGAAGGACATTAAAGGCCTGCAACATAGTGATGTCCCAGATATTTCTTAACAAACAAATTAATATATCCATGAAGGTAAAAGGAGAAAAAGAGAAAATGTAGGTCATTTGTTAGCATTAAGGAATTTAGAAGACTGATTTTTTTGTAGACTTTTAATTCAGTAAAAAATGCATGAGATTCAGTAATTGCATAATGACTAACACAGTTGAAGTCCTGGATTTTGTCATTACATTGTAATTTGTCCAATATCAAAGTCTCGATGCATTCAGGATTTGGGTTATAATTTTTGGCAGGATAACCAAGCCTAAGCATGAATAAACCACTTTCTTAGACTTCAAGTCATCAAAATTTTCACTTGTGTGGGAAAAGAAACTACTGGAGTATAGGAAATTATTCTAAATATATATATGCTGAGTGTCAAAATGTTAAGATAAACACATTCTTAGGCATCAAAATTGTGCTCAAAATGTACTACGATAGGCTTGTTTAAACCCATAGAATCCGTAAGAATGTATGAACTTGCATTAAAACATCAAACAGTGCAACTTGTTGCAACTTGAACATATTATCAAGTTTAACTTCCTTCTCAAAAGAGAGACAAAGATATGTCTTTGGTAGATTGATGCAACATACTGTGATTATGGAAATGCATCTATTTTCCATATCCAGAACTTTCGATGGCTATGGCTATCATATGGATTTAACTGTTCCACTCCCTACAAAATGAATCACAGAGGCTATGCCTCAGTCTTCATCCAAAGAGAAAAAGAACTGTTAACCATATATTACCACAATATCTATTCATATTAAAGTCAGCCCTTTACTTCACAAATAATCATTAGGATGTACATTGGTCAGACTGTAGGTTGACTTCATATTAAGCCTTCAAGGTCACAGGTTTGTGTTAATGGCACTGTTAGAATTTTTTTCATAGAACTTCTCCAGCTTAGCTCTGAGTGCACTCAAAAAGGTCCAACTAAAATTAGAGAAAAATTATCTCATGTCATTCTCATTGGAGGGCTACATTTCAAAAATTGAAGTACTGAATATATTTTGCATCTGTATTACCAAGTATCTAACAGGTAATCCATGGTGTAATTAGCTAGAACTCCAAGGCCTACACCTATTAAAGGAAAGTCAACATGAGACCAAATACAATAAAATGTCAGAAATTCTTTAACAACATAATTCTTATAGAGAATTGAAGTTAGCTTTACCATAACATATAATAAAATTTTGATTTGTCCTCGTGTGCCTTATCAGATTATTAAACTAGCTCTTAAAGCATTTATATGGTTTGAATTATTTTCTCACATGATACAAAATTTGCTAATGAAATATATGGCATATCAATATAACAATTAAGAAATGAAAAGCCTGATATAAGATTCAAGTGATAGAATGAATGAATAATCGACTTGGAAGCAATATAAGAGAAATGACATCCTGATTCAAGTCCAGATTTTAGTCGCAAGCAATCTACCTCTCCATTTTCTATTGGAAGCATGGTCACTCTGGCAATCTTTTTCTCAATTTGCGCCAAAGTTCCAGTTGAATCTTCTGATGCACTAAGGAATGCTCCAGTACTGTCAAACATAGTAATTATGAGATATGATTTACGAGATAAAAATCTACATTGTGAGATTATAGGAAAAAAGTGGTGCTTTGGTCATTTACTTTATCTTTGGTGTTTCTCCAACCATTTTTCAGTTCTCACTTTTTTTCCAACCCTGTGTAAGTATCTTCTTGTATTAATTTGTTACTAGTGAAAATCAGGCAATGCCTCTTCTTTCTTCAGAAAAGAAACTAATGGTGAAAAAATACATGCAAAAATAATATCATATTTTTGAGAATCAGAGTTCAGAGCAGCATTCAGACTCCAGAAACTAACACTCAATTCTGATCAATCTTGAGCAGTAATGGCCGAAAATTAATTGTAAGATGCAGAAATTCTTGTGTTTTAATCTATCACCAATCATGCATCAGAAGGTGCCAGTCAAATGCTAAGTGGTTTCTGTATCTTTTAGAACATCATCAACAATATGTTGACCACAGAAAATTATGAAGAATTCACAGAAGATGTCATTAGTTTTTCGACCAACTTTATAAATTAAATGTTGCAAAAGCACTTGCTCGACCAGAGAACCTAAATGTACATGGACAGTTATAACCCTCCATCAACCTTGTGAAGCTAAAATATATGTAATTGTGTTTATATTTCTCTAAAAAGGAATTCAGAATTTCTTATTCTGAAATTGGTCTATAATTATCATAGTGCTAAAAGTTTACCTTGTCCTTATCCCATTATTAATTGGAACCGTCTCCCCCTTCCTTAGCACTACTGTTGATGGCTCAAGTCTTGATTTTGCAGTTTTTATGATAGTTTGACATTGATCGACAGTTGCAAATTTGGGGAAATAAAATGCACGAGGTTTCCAGCTCAAAACCTGTTTCCAGAATTAGCAGTGTACACAAACTTAGTGACAGTTGTTCAAGAAAACCAAAACTTCGAGCCCAGAAGATGATACAGATTTTTGCATATATATTCCTCAATATAGGTATTTGTGTATCTGGCCATGCCTTGTTCAAAACAGCATGATGATCATCAAGGTATATAATATTTATGTTTGTACCCCTTCACTTCACTCCATCTATCATGAGTAGCCTTAGAAACTTAAACAAAGAAAGAAAAAGGAACTTGTAAACCTAAGCAATTCTGCACAAGCACCCACAGCAAGTTAAGGGAGCAACGAACACAGTTTATATTGATATTATACAAAAGTGCAATTCAGTGGCATATTAGTTTACACATGGAAAACCTATGTTTTAACCTGGCTAACTTCATTACCGTTCATTGAAACAGTATGGTGAGTAGTATGCACAAATATGACAGAGTTTGTAGGGCATTAAAGCAAATGAAAGAGAGGCAAACATATCCAATGATAATACATGACATTTGAAGGGTATATACATAAAGAATCCTATGATTAATAAATATTAACTAGTTAAAGATCTCACAAAAAGCCAAGGGTTGACAAACTAGTTAATGTAAATTCTTAATTGTTATCTTAATCTTGACAAGAAGACAAGGATCACCAATCACCCAGAAGTTAAAAACTCAAATCATCTTAATGTAGTTTAATCAATCATGCAAGTCACACCGTTAAAATTCTATGGGGAAATCTCCTGATATCTGCATAATCATCTTCTTCTAAATTATAGAAAAAATGTTAGAATGGTCAAGGTGGCTTCTTCATCTCTTGATAATGAAGTTATTGGATCTGTAAGAAATTACAGGTTAGTGCATTAGAATTACAGTCAACAGTGTGTATCAGAATTTTCAAAGGAATACACATGTGGTCAGAGGGAGCTTCCACAGTCATTAGTTTCGAATATCTCTGCTAAAACCATCTTGACCATCCAATCCATGTGTAAAGAATTCCATGTCTGACCAGGTATGCAATCAAAAGTGCTTTTTTGGGGTCCATTGAATGGGTTCAGGAGATTCCTGGGATGCTCAAAGAGATCTATTATGCTCATAATATAAGGCTTGTACATGAAAAATGATCCAAATTTGATCGCTTAAAATAGCAAGCAAGCCCATTTCCTATAATTTGCCACAGTACAATTCCCACTCACACTTCACCTGCCTCATCTAAATCTCATCCAACCCTCCACAATTGCACAAACCAGCAAGTATCACTTCTCCCTGTACGCTAATTCATCGGAATCACAAGCACAAAGATGTGGATAGAGAAACAGAACCTGGAAGGGGATCAAAGCAGGATTGCTTTCTCCAGTGAGCCCATGGGGCATGGCCGGCAACTCGACCTCGTCCGCCCTGGCCTCTTCCATCAATCTCCTCCGAGCCCAGCCGTCGCCAGGCAACCCCTGCGAGAACCCAATTCAAATCCCACTTCATCAAACAGGATCATCAAAACGAAGACACAGAGAAAGAAGAGAGCGGAAGAGGCCAAATCAGACGGTTGCACACCTGGAGGAAGAGACCCGAACCGAAGAACCCAACCATGAAGGAGAGGGAGCAGCATAGGAGCAAGAAGGGGAGCTCAACCTTCGTCCTCCCGGTCCTGTTCGCCTTCATGGCGACCGTAGCACGATATATAAACTCGTAACCGAGTGGGAAATGGGATCGAAGACCGGGCTTTATGCCGCAGGGGTTTCTCTTTAAAGAAAGAAAGAAAGAAAGGCGCGTCGGGGGAAGAGATCGTGCTGTTTTCCACACCACAGAATCATACGGAAAATTAAAGCACTGGAAAGCTCCGGTACCCAAGAAGGCAGATTTGTGGTGTCTTCTGTTTGGGTATATTTGTGGGTGTGTGCCTCGTTTGTTTTGGAGATTTTTGACCGGAAGGATTACGGTGGGCTGCACATGGGATCGGACACGTGGAATACACGTCACATACGGGAGAGACAGGGGTGATGTGTGAAATCTAAATGCCACAATATGTGAATGTTTGTTATAAAAACATGCGTGCGTGATTTCTGCTAAAAGAAGCAATACGTGAATTATCGTACTTTGGTGGTGGTTTCTGCTAAACACTACTACTCATCTTCTCCGGTGAGGTACTTGTTCTGTAGATCTGTGGTCTGCACATGCCGAGGTGGAAGTGCCTGAGGCAGAGCACGCAGTGGCACAACCCGAGAAGCCATTTGCCATGTGTCCTCGCTGCACCCACATGTGCTCCTTTTACACCACAAACACAGAGGCCCTCTTTGCACCATAGCCATGGATTCTGATCCCAGGTTTCCGATCAGAAACTCCAGGAGCCATTAGATCTCCGACGGACGGCACGGATTGCTCTACCCTTCGCATTTCCGGTGCACAATTCCCACCACGTAAAAGGATGCATGGCTGCAGACTGAATCCTTCTTAAGCTGGATTGAAGAAAAGAAGAACACAGAGGGAAAGCTTGTGGAGACGCTATGCTCAGGCTGCAGGTTTCTGGTTGCGGAATCAGGGACGGCGGAACGCCAAGAATCGTTGGCCGCCGCCACCAGGGCCAGTTGGTGCTTGAAGTTTCGAGGCTGAAGTGGCCGTCAAGGTGGAGTCGCTTCTGCTGTACTGTCAGGGCCGTGAGGGATGATGCTGAAGGCGGCGCCGGCGGCTTTGCAGGGCAAAGCTGGGATCCTGGCTTGGAGATTGAAGTGCCCTTTGAGCAGAGACCAGTGAGCACTGAACTTACCTTCATTCATGATGTCATCTCACTCGCTTGTAGACAGAACAAATATTAAGGTCTCATAAAAAGCAAAGCAATTCAGTTAGTTTTATGCATAATATCATATGTGGAGTATGTGATGTATGTTAAAAGTATCTCTATTTCATCAAAAGAAGAAAAAGATTGTATTTTCTTTTGAGGGGATTAAATTAGAAGAGCTAAAATATCTCTAGCTTGAGGTAGAAGGGCTTTACTAACTCTAGGGAACCAGAATTGCTAATATACTAATCTATTTAATCTTGTTAGGTTTTATTGGGTGGGTTGAACTGTTGGGAGTTTCTTGGCAGATGTAATTCCATGGGTGGATTTAGGAGGATTCTGAATCATCATTTGTTTTCCTTTTTCTTTTCCTTCTTCATGATAACAAGGACTCTCTCGGTACCATCCATTTATTTCAACTTGCAATTTGGTTGTATTAAATTTGATATGTTGAGAAGAGGCTGAGGCTCCAAAGATGAGTAATCAAATCTCTAAGAGAACAAATTGATTAAATATGATAGGTTTTATGCATAAAGAAGTAGGATCCAATCTGATTCCTCAGTAAAGAACAAGGTCAAAGAAACCATCACAACGGAAACTCTAGTGTTCTATTAGAATTTCTTTAAATTTGATGGTAGAGAGTGATGCATTTTGGCATCCCTTAACTTTTTTTTCTTGTGACTTCATTACAGATTTTGCACACATGATTTCTTCAACACATTGCAGAAGGCCTGATTAATGTCAAGGCCAAATGTACAGTTTCTGCTTATCTAATAGGATTAAAAAAAATCCCAATTTTACTTGGTTAAGTCATATAATTCAGAAGACAGCTTTACATGTTCATATGCATTCTCTATATCAGTGAACATGGTTAATTAATTAATGTTTTATTGTGTCTCATTCACCATCTTCAATAAGGACTAGTTAATACTTCTAAATATAGCAATGAAAACTAAATCACTGTACAGATTCAGTAGAGCATATACTGTTTTCTTGAGCTTAACTTTCACTGATGTGATAGGTTAACGAGTATGCAGCCTTGAAAACTAGTACTCTTTACTCGTGGGGAGAGCTGAGTCCGGGGAACTTCTTCTTACGCCTTGGCAGCTTATCGCTAGTAACGTTTATGGTTCTAGGAGCACCGATAGCAGCTGCAAGCTTCAACCCTTCAAAGGTATGATCAAATTGACCATCTCATTCTGATATGAAATTATCTTCTTTTGTTCATGATAGAACATGTAAATAATACTAAGCTTGCATCACAAGATAGTATAATTGCTTCGCCAACATGTTATGTAACTGATTCAAAATTCTAGGAGCAAGATAAGTCAAACATCTGCACAACCGCTCATAATATTCGATTAAAGGAAAATTATGTGTTATAAGTGAGAACTTACTATAAGTGTAAAGGACATCATACATATTTCTGTCTGCTGAAAAAAAAAAAAAATTTATATCTAACTTTTCTCTTTTCTTTTCTGCTCTTGTGCAGGATCCACTAAAGTTTGTTCTTGCAGCTGGGACTGGAACTCTTCTTCTGGTGGCTCTGGTGGTACTGCGGATTTATCTGGTAAACGATATAATATAGATTAATCATATGAATTAAAATACAGATGAACTGTTGAACAACACAGCTCCTGCAAATTACTTGAATAGTTGGAAGTAATACAACAACAACAACAACAAAGAAAATTCTAGTTACTTTGGTGGAATCAATGAACTCCTGTAATTGATCTGCTATAAATGGTTGGAGATGCTGTAGTGTGCAGAACATATGGTCCATGGACCTCTAGTTGAAATAGCTTCTCCTTCCTCCTCTCACTAAATCTTATTCAAACCCCATTCTAATTTCAGGACATGATACCATATAACAGTAGTAACTTGTAACTTTGTCTTTATTATTTTTCCACAAGTATCTTTAAACACAGATGATAAGATTTAAATTTCACTACCTTTTTACTGTTACTATATCCATCTTCAACAGATAATTTATCAGTACATTCTTATATCTGTTAAAAAATGTTCTACAATGTAGAATCAAGACTTTATTCAGTTACTTGCACCAACTTTTCCAACTATGAACATCGGTAAGATGAACAAGATATATGAATTATCTTGCTTATTGATTTTTGGTTACTAAGTACAACTCTGTTTCAGTGTTCTGATATTCCTTGATTTACTTGATATCATAGGTTTGAAAAAATTTGATGTTTGATGTGAAAACTGCTGATTTCATTTTATATTCTGATGTAACAGGGATGGAGTTATGTTGGCAACAGGCTATTATCAGCAGTGATACCCTATGAGGAAACCGGGTGGTATGATGGGCAAATTTGGGTGAAACCACCTGAGGTTAGTCATCAACAATCATCAAGCTAGCCACTTGCAAAAGAAAATTTGCAAAGAATTTAACTCAGAATGAATTGATCATGAATCTAGGCACACTATTGCAAAAAAAATAGTTATGATATTAGGTAGGTTAAGGTCCATTTCTATTTCATGCGTTTAATGAGTAAAACTGGATACATTGTTCCTCCCAACCCCTGCATTGTCGGGCACCTCATGCACTACTAGACCAACCCTAATTCTTCTAACAAACTAACAACCATGCATTATAGATAAAATTATTCTAGTTATACTATTTGTTGAGTTAGCAAATGTAGTATTTTAAGAATTTTATGATTGTTCTGATTGAATATGTGGCCTATTTCTTATGTTAGGTATTGGCTCGCGATAGACTGTTGGGGTCTTATAAGGTATGTGATCATTGCAAAGTCACCATATTTACTTGTTAGTGTGTAAAGGAATTCCAAAAAATAAAGAATGCCTTCTTGGACAGCAATATAAATTACTTTTTATGGTGACTAATGAGGTTAATGTTCCATAATTTCAAGTTGTCTTTAAGGAGAATCACACAATGTAAACCAACACATGCTCCTGCTTGTTCAGTTGAGGTGAAGGATGCTGATGACCTTACAGCTGCTGCAGCTGAGGCAGCAGATGGAAGGTGAATCAGTTATTAGTCTGCCACACCTTTAGCTATGAATGCATAGTTAGCACATATATCCAGTTTTTGGTAGAATCACTCTGTAGCTATGCACACATAATCAGCACATTTCAGGAAACCGAAAAAAAGGATGGTCCAGACTTTTAAAAAGCCATCTACCAGAAAAGTTAAACCGGACTATTCTTCACATAATATTAACATTCAGATGAAATAATGACATTAATTACAGAGATGAGGCAAATCTATCAGAAAAGAAGATAAGACCAATAAGAATAGCAGGAAGGAATACCCCATTCCCAATCCTCACAAGCAAAATATGGCTATGTGATATGGCTGGTGGTTTCCAGAAGTCAGTAAATGCTTTTGATATTTCTTTAAAATTAACAAAGATACAGCATGGTGAATTGTCACATATCTGTCTATATAAGAAGTTCGAACTCATTTTTCTACACTTGCACATAGTACAACTGAAGATATTCTACCAAGTGGCCTATGGATATCACTTTGTACTTTGATCAGAAAGGTCAAACACCAGATGCACAGGGAGCATCTGGTTCTTAGCTTGCTTAGACTGCTTCAACAGAATCCTTTGCTTTACATGAGGAACCATATGATCAGAATATATGTTATTATGTTCTGCTATCTGTTGATGCCAACTGTTCTTTCCATTAATGTCTGTGGTTGCAATTACAAAAAAAATTTTGAGGCCACCATAAGAACCTGTTGTTTCTCACAAAATCTCCTTTGTCTATATTTCATATGCATGAATAGCTATGCTGAAGAACAGTACCGCATTGTGCATTAGGTAAAACCAGTCATTAAGTTGTTGAAACAAACATTAGTCGGGACAGGAGCTTTGCTTGTTAGTGCTGTGTCACTGTTCATATTTGCTGCTCCAGTGGAAGACTTCCTTCATTCAGCTTTCAGATCAAATGACAATAATTTGAACTCTGCAACTTCACAGATCAAACCTAATCTGAGGTTGGTCCTCACCAAAGTTTTGTAACTAGCTCAAAATATGACCTGCATTGACTAACTTCTTATCAACTTTGCAATGAATGTAGGAAAGAAGAGCTTCTTAGATTACCAATAGAGGTGAAGGATGATGATGACCTTGCAGCTGCTGCGGCTGAGGCAGCAGATGGAAGGCCAGTCTACTGCAGAGATCGGTTTTATCGTGCCTTAGCAGGTGGACAGTACTGCAAATGGGATGATTTGCTGAATTAACACATGAAGAGAGCCTGAAGTTTCTGCCATTTCTCTGTGCCAAAGCAACTACAAAAGAAATAGTTTCTGGTTTTGCTTGCCATATTGGTGTAATGCTGTAGCTTTTACTCCCAAGTAGATAAAATTGTCAACCCTAGTGAATCTGAAAGTATCACATCCGATTAAATAGCATTTTCAACTGCATCTTTTTCTGTGATTTACATCAGGATTTGTAGCAGTCTGCACTCTGCAGCCATGTACAAGTCCTAAATATTATCTTGCATTTACTTAGATATAGTTTGGTGGAATTAACTTGACTCAAAAGGTTAGCTGCATTCAGGTCCCAAATTTCCTCCATCTCTAAAGAAAAGCCATTATTTTCCCTTCAAAAGGGAAAAGAAAGCAGAATTGGAATCGAGATTTAAACGCCCAAGCTTGTTTTAGTAATAAAAAAATCACCACTCATCTAAGAAGAAAGCAGCAATTGTTGATACAGAATAAACAGAGGACTATAGCCTATGCAACTATGCAAATGGAAGCCATGTATGTTTGAACTTCGAATACTTTTAACATGATGTGCAAACCTAGTTAAAATGTAAAAAAAATAATGATGTATTACATTTTAAAATATTGTGTGAATAAGTCTGTAGAAAATTAATCACATCAAGCATTTTTTTCCCTAGTGGCAAGAGTATAAATTCTCTGTCCATGAATTCCAAACCAAAAGCCTATACCTGTAATTGCAAATGAAGTTGACGAATTTTTTTCTTTCTCAACAATTGTTGGTCGCAATCCTAATTCAAACATAATGCAAATGCTCGTTTCAATCTCAAAATATTTCAAATTTTGTTATCTAAGCCAATGGCAAGGAATCCATGTGCCAAGAACAACAAATTTATGTGAAAACATTATGTTGAGAGAAGAATAATGGAATTAGTCTAGTTTACTTCTCATGAAATATCAAGCAGTCTAAAGGTGGATGATGACAATCTTGAGAAAGAAAAATCCAAAGGAATGATAACTCCATGATCTTTCTAACAGAACTTCCTACATAATATTTATTTACACAAAGGCAATTAAACAGCATAAAACATATGGATTGTGCCACAAGAGACTGTAAGAATCAATTCCAAAGTCCATCAAACACATTCCAAACATATGCAATTCTCATCCAAGCTTTGTTTCTTTCCGCTATACTGATGATTTCCTCTGCCAAACTTCTTTCTGATAAACAAATACCCTCTCAAATTGATTTCAGACTAAAAAGGAAAACCTTCAATATCTCTGAATCATAAGATGGAAATAAAGACTCATTTGCATCCCTTTGATTTTTAAACTCACACTAATGACATTAATAGCACAAGATCGATCACTAGCGGTCAGTTCGCTACCTCCAAGGAAAGATAAAGATGATGCTCCTATTATTCTCGCTATCATGATATCTGAAACCCCTTTAGCTTTGAGCCGTAGACTGGATTGTAGTACTTTATAGGAGAAGCATCCATGTACAAAGAATTGGGTTCTTTTACCACCAATAGACTCTTTTAGCTTTTGTTCCTTGATAGAATTGTGTGACCTGAAATCATCCAACATTTGTATCAGTTATCAAATGGTACACAAGTTATAACATTTACTGATGTTCCGTGAAACAACTCTCTTGTCAGGAACATGGAGTTTGGATCATCTATATATACTTGAGATGGGTGGAGGTAGCAGTTTCAGCTGAACTTGAAAGCACCTTCATGTCCACCATGCGAAGGCCGATGATTGCAAAATCGACTAGACTAATTCGGTACCTTTATTTCTTTTTTCATTCTTTCCTTCATAATTTGCATTAGAAGAAGATATCACTGCATGTTTTCATCATTTTGGTAGAGTGTACCATGTAGACACTCATAAACCTCAACAATGTGATGTATATGGATGTTCATCAATCCTCTGCTAGTGGAATTGGCTTCTTGCAGTCATATTGTTTCTTCTCTTCTAATGCTGCAGATATATTTGCAGATTTCTATGTTGGCAAAGTTCCAACTCTGAGATTCTTAACACTTTAAAAGCTTACTCATATCATTATATATTTTTTCCATGATTCTGATTTAACTGGTATAGCAAGATGAGCATCATACCTGAAAACAGTCAATTTGAAGTGGACTTTTCCAATGACTGAAGTGGGCTACATGGCTTGAATGATTCTCCCTAGTTCACTGCTCCATGCACAATCTGAAGGTAATTGACCCCAAAAAATAATTTGTCTGTGCCTTCAAAGTTGGCTCTGTCAAAAATGACTTGAAGTTTGCTTTGAGGAGAAGAAGTGACAAAGGAAAGTATAGAAAAATGAAAGAGCTTTAGATTTGAGGAGATCAAAGAGAGGACTAAAGATTCATTTGAATCACATAAGTTTGAGAACTAAAGAAGTTCCTCCTTTTCTTCTTTCAGTAAAGTGACAAAAAGTTGCAGGTTTTCTCATACACTTCCAAGCTAAACATCATCTTAGATGTGATGTACATGAAAGTGAAAAAGAAGCTTTCTATTGTGGCTTTCATATGGCATCAACTATGCAAAAGCATGTAAGATATCTTGTGTGAAAGGTGCAGGGAGTTGTTGTTCATGGATACTTTTTTCTTTTCCCCCTTTGCTGCGGCTTTGCCATCATTTGATATCTTAATATAGGGTCCAATATAATATGGTCTCTAAGAAAATGAGATTCATGAAATTTTTTATCCAACCATAGAAGACACTCCACCACAGACACTGGAACATATTCTGTTATTAGTCTATTAAAGTAGCAAATGTTGTGATATGTGATGAAGGTAATTTCTGACCATATAATGGATTCTGTGTCCCAAACCAGTTATACTGCCTTCATTCTTCTAGTTGAGTGGGTTGCTGTCAATACTTTCTACCAACTTTAGTGACCTCTCTCTCTAATTGAATCATCATTCTACAAACATCAGAATTGACCTGAATTCTAGAATTTGTATATTCTTCTATACCTGATGAATTATGATGATAGATATCCCATTAGATAAAGGTTGGAAATTATCATAGCCAACCCTGGTTATCTATCTATAGTTCTTCTTTTTCCACCAGAAGCTTTCACTGTGACAGCATCTGTTAGAGTTCATCTGAATACTTTCTACCAACTTAAGTGACCTCTCTCTCTAATTGAATCATCATTCTACAAACATCAGAATTGACCTGAATTCTAGGATTTATATATTCTTCTATACTTGATGAATTGTGATGATAGATATCCCATTAGCTAAAGGTTGGAAATTATCATAGCCAACCCTGGTTATCTATCTATAGTTCCTTCTTTTTCCACCGTAAGCTTTCACTGTGAGAGCATCTGTTAGAGTTCATCTGAAAGCTTGTGTTGGACACAGGGAGGTAAAGAATGGGCAAGCAAGACTGGGGAAGCAGCAGCATGGAGCAGTAAATGATGCATCATGGTGGATTCCTCATCCAAGGACAGGGATATACTACCCCAAGGGGCATGAGTGGGTGATGGAAGATGTGCCTGAGGGTGCTTCCTGCTTCCCAAGAACCTACTGGCTTAGGAGCTCTGAAGGGGTGGAGAAAGACTCTGATCTCTCCACCTGCCCCGACTACAATCACCCATTCCTTGACGTATGAGGAGCTTAGTATCATAGAACTAGCAGCAGTAACAACAGCAACAGTGTTTTACTTGCGGAGAAATAAAGACTTCAGAAGCGTGTTGTCTCACAATTGCTATCGAGGAATGAATTATCTACTACATCCTTTTTGTCTTAATCATGCATTTGCATGTTGATAGATGAATAGTGGTGAAGTTAGGATCACTATCAACGAAAAATCTTTATCAACTAAAATGTATGATATTTTGAAAAAAAATTTATTGGATGAGATTCGGAATAACTAAAATTTTAATTTCATAAATGGTAATAAGGGTGTCTGGATCTATATATATATATATATGTATCATTTGATCAATGTTAGTTAGTCGTGAGTTAAAATATTTTTTTTTAAAATATTATTTTTAAAGATATCATATCGTGAATTAAATATTTTAAAAAATATTTATTTTTAAAAATATTTATTTTTAAAAAATATTATCATAAATAACAAATTCCCATAAATCGCCGAAAATAATTGGGTTAAAATGAGAGCCACGAGACTCTCTCTCGCTTCACGTCTCTCCCCCTCTCTCTTCCGCTTCTATTGGTGGGGAGGGAGGAGACTAGCGTTGTTACTCTCCGTTCGTTGATCGAGTCCGATGCTGAGCGCATCGGGGCTACTCTACAGCTGGAGATCTCGCGCCGGCCGGAGCCAGTCCGACCCGGACCCGGGCACCGATCCGCTGTCCTCCTCTTCCTCAGCCAGCACCGGGGACGCCCATCCTCGCCACCCCCGCCGTTACCGCAACCGCCGCCGCCGCTTCATCGGAAGGGATCCCTCCGGCGGCCTGATCTTCGGGCCGCAGCTCGAACCCAGGCGTCCCTCCCACATCCACCACCAGACGGTAACGGTCTCAGTCCCGATCTGATCCCGTTCTTGTTGTTGGCGATGATCCAGTAGAAGTCTAGTTTTCTTGTTGTTTTGACGATGTGATAACTTTGATGGAAGTATGAACCTTGAAGTTTGATGCGATTCATTGGATTGGGGTTGGATTTCAGGTGATTGTGTGTCGGAATTGGCTTATGCTACTGCCTACTCAGAGTCATGTTTTGTGGCTCGATCAATGTCATCATCATCATCAACATCTTACGATTCTCCTCCAAGGCCATTTATGATGTGTCAAATCTCGTCTTTTTTGAGGAGTTTTACCTCTCCCGTGTTGTAGCCCTACTCATAAATGATCCAATTTGTTGCTAGAGAAAAGGGGCTTACATTGGGATGCTCAAGCGAACAGCTTCCCTGGCCTAAGTGATCCTGTTTGCGGAAGCATATGTTGTTCATTTGGCCGTGAAATCATCAGCTGTCCTGTAGGGTTCAGTTTCTTGGTAGAGAAATAGCAATGAGTCGTGTCAACCATCATGCCAAATCTTTTAGCAACGGCCAACAATTTCTGTTGATTAGACCACAAAAATTTATAGCATTACAGAGAACCAAAAATCCCTAGTGAAGAAACTGATATATCAGTATCTGGGGTACATGTGATCGATATTCTCAACCTTGAACCTGAATTATGTGGCTCTTATTCTTGTTTGTCCGGTTGTGCTGGTGCAAGAAGATACCTTTCATATACTTTTCGAGGCACCAAGTCTTCCAATTTACTTACATTTGGTTTTTTAAGTGAGAAAAATTTTTAGGTGTTCGTGCAATATGTAAATGTCTGCCTTCTTGTTCCCTGCAAATTGTACTTAATCTTGTTTCTTGACTAGGAACATGAATCAGTTTGGGTAGGTAATGTAAATGATGGTGAATCTGCTTCGACTGGCACTAGCAACGCTGGATCTGCCAGCAGCACATTGGACAGGTTGAGATTAACTCGAAATGACCAACTCCCTGGCGTAGTTTTACAGGCAAGGGCAAGGCTTCAAGAGAGGCTTAGAGGCGTTTCTCTTTCGGAAAGCAGGTTAGTCTCTATGATGTTTAGCACACTGAAAATTATATAATAAGATGCTCTACTAATGCCTTTGCCTGATCACCAGTGTTGTGATGTAGTTCAGATATCCAGACGTGCAGAAAACTTAATACTTCTTGTGTTTGCTTCCTTCTTGCTGATAAATTCTCTTGGTCCTTGATAGTACGAATGAGATTGCCATAGGTGATGAACTGAGGCTGATAGACATTGGGGAGTTGGATACAGAGACCCGAAGAGAATGGTTAACAGCTGAAACAGATGAAGATGTGCGATATTTCAATAAGCCTCCTGGACTCAGTTCAGAAGCTTTCTGTAGTCTGCAGCTAGAAGTTTTTCAAGATAGAGAAGATGTCAACGATGTTGCAAGAGCATTTCTTGAGTGTTCCATATGCCTGGAAAAGTTCTTGGAGGGGGATGAAATGATTCAGCTGTCTTGCGGGCACAGGTTTCATCCTGCTTGCTTAGAGCCATGGGTGAAGACATGTGGGGATTGCCCTTATTGCAGAACCAGAATTTGAGTTATTAGTTGTCTTAGGAAGAGATTCAGAGATCATGCCCTACTCAGTTTCTCTCCTTCAGTCGAGGCAATGGATGCTTTGCCTACAGTTATACAGGCAAAAGAATCATCCTGTGATATCCGTTAATGTTGTCGTGGATCTACAGACACCTAAGAACTTGCAAACAGTTCACTGTGTACTGTTTCTTCTGGCATTGTAGAACATAAACTTGACCCAATCGTGGAACGTTTACGATTTGGATTCTGCAGGTCTGTTGTGAAGGTTTATTTTGTCACAGCTCTTTTTTAGAGGACGATCAAGCCATGAAAATAATTTCTGTGTTTGAAGGGGTAAGACTATCCATGGATCCTTGGATGCAGTTTTGACGGAAGCCTCTTTTGTTAGACTATATTTTCTGATTTATGTTCATCTATCATTTTTTATCGGTTTATATGTGCACATTAAATTCAATCTTTGCCTTCTTGTCTCATATTTATTTATTTTCATTTTTTTTATGTCATTAAGCCTGCCATTTAAATCCAACATGTACGAAATGATGTGGAAAAAACAGCAAAAGCCACACATAAGAAAAAAAAAAAACATTGCATCACTTACGAATTTTTTGTCACAATGAAAATTTTAATACCTTGTGTTCTTTGTTTTTTATTCTATCATCACCCTTTTAAAACTAGAATTTATTGAAATGTGATTCAAAGACTTGAAGAGACAAATTTAATGAATTTGAAGATTGATCTTTTGAAAATTATAACAAGAAGAATCATGCAAGAAAAAATAGCATATTTTTCAGAAATAGAAATTTTTTAGTCGATCATAAAAATGAAGACTTACCATTTTACTATTATTGTTGTATATTTTTCAGTAAGCAGGAGTAGATGAAAGAGAAAATATGAAAATAAGGAGTGTGCATGCTTTGCCTTTATAAAGTGTAAGATGGGGAATGTATCAACAACCTAATCCACATTTGGACTTTAACCACACCATGATTGACGTATAAAGGTAACAGATATGCACTAAATTTAAGGTTTTAAAGAGTAATAAGCAAATACAAAGGATTGAAGTTTAACATGCAAATCAGAATCATGCAGGTAAGCTTCCAAAGTCAGAGCAGAGAAATGGCAATGCATATTTGTCTTCTCCTGTAGTGGGCTCTGCAACTCTTCCACTGCTGGTAACTGAGGACTGAGCCTTTCTATAAAGACAACTATCCACATGTGGAGTCATAAGCACAGTTGCTCTTCTTTACCATCATGACTTGTGTAGGAAGACATCACTCCACCATCATGACTTGTGTAGGAAGACATCAATATGTAATTGACAGCAAATCTTCATATATACACAAAAATGTAGATACATCCCACAATCATCAAACTCATTCTCAAACCCAGCAATTGGTGGTGAATTCAAATAAGGCTACTTAGCTTAAGCAAGTGATGCCTATAATCCAACAAACCACAAAAGCCAGAATTTTAAGTTCCTGATGTCAAATATTTCAATAATTATGCAGTTCAAATCAATGGGATGCTGCTGTATCAGTCATCTTTATCTCTCAATGCAAGATACAGGAATTTGTGGAACATTGAGACTGGGGAGTAGAACAAGAATCAAATTTAGTGGATCAGTGTTCTTATTTGAAAAAGGCAGCTATAGCAAACCAACAAAAAAAAACAAGCCATTATTGACAAAGAACAAATATTATACATGTATGTAGGATCACCATGTCATCTCTGAGTTCAAAGGTCATTAGTGTTTTAATTAAGGATTGTGCAATGGTCAAACTAATAGTGGACTTAGAATTAAAAATGTATTTTAGCCGAGTAAAATAAGACTGAATAGGAATGATCCTCCATAAATACAACATCTCTTTT
The DNA here is from genome assembly GCA_001649415.1 of Musa itinerans. Taxonomy (NCBI): domain Eukaryota; kingdom Viridiplantae; phylum Streptophyta; class Magnoliopsida; order Zingiberales; family Musaceae; genus Musa; species Musa itinerans. Next base: position 100,336 of record LVTN01001046.1, read on the forward strand.
TATATTTTAATATCAAATTACTTGAACTAAATTATGATCATACTGCTAATAGCAAGATCCCGCAATCCGCGTTCATTGATTACAATTTGCAAAACAAAAACACTGATCTTACCATAATAAAAATATAGCATAGACTAACAAACTAAATTAGTTTAATTTTAATTTGACATAAAGTTATAATAAATAAAATAACTCTAACAATCTACGTAATATGATTATTATTTAGAGTCATTCGACACTCAACACATGAAATCCAATCAATACTTATCAGGTATGCCATTTCAACTATTCAAATGATAAAAAAAAACCTAATAAACATGTTGATATAAAACTTCTTAAAAGATCTAAACATTTAAACATTTTTTGCTCTCGAGCTGAGACCAAGGATACACATGAAACATGCGTTTTTCGGCTTAAAAAAAGATTCATTCATCCTCCAAATTTGAAATACTTGATGAATACTTCACGAAATCTGAAAGACAAAACAAAATGGATCAACTCGCCAAATTGAATTGACCACCAAATTGCATTTCTCCTATTAACTCACCTAACAGGCTAACTCAACCAAACTTAGCGTTCCATATACCTTCTCCAATTACATTACAAACTTGTTCCTGCCAAACCAGGGACACGCTGCATCTTTCTTCCTTAAAGGCAGGTGAGAAAGACTCAACCTCTTCAACTCTTCAACTCTTCTCTTGGGGTTTTCTCTCATGTGATCATTGCAGATGCTTTTGCACAGTTGGTTTAGTCCTCAGAGTTTGTGCCATCTCCCATTGGATGTGTTCCCCCTCCTTGTGCTCCTTTTTATCTTCAAACGAGGTAATAAGAGCTCGTCGCTTTGGCTCATGCTTGCTGCATCTTTTGGCGCATGACTTGAGGAGGCAAGGCGTGGCATTTGAGCTCCCAGCGTGCCTAGTTTTGGCACATTATGACTCACAGCAATGGACGAGAAAGAGAAAAGAGAAATGTAGACTTTATGGATTCTTCCTGTGTTTTCTCTGTGCTCTTTTTACAAAGGTTTCGGAAGGCATGGAAAGCTGAGAGAGCTGCAAAAAACTGCTTTCTAGAGACCTAACTGTGCATGAATTGAGAATTATCGACAAACATTCAAATGTAATTGCTGTATCAGTCAATGTTGAAAGCTATCTTTCATGGACAACTTCACTTCTATTTTCTTCCCCTCCTTCCTCTTTGTGTTCTCATTGTTGCATGCCTCAGCAGTATTTTGTGCTGAATGTTCATCTAATAATTTTTTATTCTATTAGTGTTATCATATTTTTAATCAAATAAAAAAGAGTCTTGAATCTAATGGATGAAACAAAGGAACAATTTGTCAGTGAAATTTTTGAGTGAACATTATATTATTTGGCTAAGTTATCATCTGCTACATCATAGAAATGAGCATCTACTTTTTAATCTTTTCTCTCAGTCAATTAAGATAATGTGGCAACTTCTTTTTTCTCTCTTTTTCTTATGAATACAATACAGCATCTTATAGTATCATTTATTACCCAATCCATTTACTAAGGAAAAGAAGGAATGATGTACATCATGAACTGTGAAACTTGAAAACATCTAAACAAGGAATCCTACAATTGCAATAAGTGCTTCCTGCATTTCTCATATTGGAAATCCTCAAAAACCCTGATTTAGGAACCTATTCTTTTATGAAATACAAATATACTAATCAGCAAAAGGCTATATTGCCATCTCCATCACCACCAGACCCTCTTAAAACGTGTCATGCTCTTATCATGAACTCCAACCCCCCACCACACCATCTTCCCACAAGGAACATGTCAGAGTTACAAGAGAACAATAAAGGCTATTCAAAGTTGAGCATACTCACTCATTACATTGCAACTCCCCAAGACAATAACATAAAAGAAAGGCAGAAAAGACAGAAAGAAGAAGAAGAAGAAGAAGAAGAAGAGGAAGAAGAAGAAGAAGAGATGAACATAAATTGAAAAGAAACAGAATACCAAATGATGGACAATTCAGTGAACACCACCACCACTGTCTCGGCTCCCTGTTGCCTTTGCAATGGACAGCTCCTCCAACCATTCAAATATCCTACTCCTGCACATGCTGTCCGCCCTTCTCAAACTCGCCCCATCCTGCTTCTTCTTCTCAGCCATCGATCTCGGCTCCACCGCATCCAGCGTGCACTTGCAACTGAAACCACGTCCGACGAGCCGCGTCACCTTCTTCTCTACCTTATCTTCACCGTCACATACGTCAAGTCTCTTCGAGGAAGAACTACTTCTGGCACTGGCACTGCCATCTTCATTAGACCTCACAGACTTCTTTTCAAGCACGGCATCGGCGTCGCTCTTCCGTCCACCAGTGCCGTTACTGGATCTCCGTGACCTTAAGTCGTACAATTCGATATGAGGCGGCCTGATGAGGCCCAGCCAGAAGATCCCCCACCCTGGCGGGGCTGAGGTCGTGCTCCTCCGGCTGGCGCTCGTCTTCCTCGCGTGGCGGAGCTGCGGCTTCGGACTGGGATGCGTGTAGAAGTTGTTGGAGAGCGATGAGCGGGGAAGATCAAAAGCGTTACTGGAGTGAGTACTGTTGGACGAATGGCTCCTGCTAACGCAGTTGCTGCTCCTGCTGCTGCTGTTGCTGCTGTTGCTCCGGCTCGTATCGAAGCCGAGGCTCGCGATGGCCGTCGAGCACCGGTCCATCGAGTCCGACCGTGAGCCGCATCGGCTCGGCCCGCGACTGCCGGTGGAGCCGCCGTTGTCGACGGAGGGCCGAAGCGGCAGGATGTGGCCTTTGAAGAACACTTCGTCAGCAGAGCACATGGCCGCCACCGAGGTCCCATCACCTTCAAGAAGGCCTCCTCCTGCCGAGACCCGGAACTCGAAGTCGTCCGCCGCTCCGTCCATCTTGCCCTCCACGTCGTTAGACTTATCGGTGGCAGTGGGGAAATCAGAGAGCAACGAGGCCTCTTCTTCCTCCTCAAAGGTCTCCCATTTCCCCTCTTGAGCCATGCCTTGGCCTGCCTCCATGCCTACCTTTGAAGAGAGGAGGTTGGTCATTTATAGGCGCTACTTTCAATTTAAAGATAGAAAGAGAGAGAGAGAGAGAGAGAGAGAGAGAGAGAGAGAGAGAGATGATCCAGAAAAGAGGAGCAGGAAAGCGAGGCAGGCTGACCATAATCTATTTTTCCTCAGACATTCCTATTATGTTGGCCTGCCCTTGCATGCATCTCTTTTCAGGCAGCCCTCTGAAGCTTTTTGTTCCAGTGTCAGGTGTGGCATGCATGCTGAGACCTTCAAATGGACTGTTTGTCCTGTTCATGTAGTTACATTTGAACTGTGGAAGCTGTTAATGTTCAAGTGTTGAGAGAAATTTGTATGAGCAGATGAGAGGTTTCAAGGGATGTATTGTGAAGGTGACAAGTTTACAGTGGTTTTACGTCAACTTGGGAAGCCCTTTCTCTTTCTACTGTTATTTCCTTTTTCCCTTTTCATTCTGTCTTCCACTGTCCCCTCGTTAGGTCACGGTGAAGTTGAGTGTTACGTATCTTTTGGGCCTTGTGGATTAAAGTGCGATCATGCTCGAGACAAAAAAGTTGGACCGGAAGGATGGCAATTTACTGCAGATCCTGCTTTGTTTCTTTGCTTTATTTATATTGTTGGTTCTTAAATTTGACCACAATACAAATTTAATTTATGTGTAATTTCTACCTCCAACTACAATTTTGAGGCTCAAAGTACCTTACCGGACGTTTTCATCTATCGTCCTTCCTCTCCAAGACGAGAGCCTCGGTGTAATGCGTTGATTTGCTCGTTCGATCATAGAGCGTGCGTCTGATATGGGGTAGATCATCATTTGCAGTCGAAACACTATCATATGCTCCTCAAGGTTGTTATCACCATCAAACAGCTCCAAGTTATCAACTCTACTTGGATCTTTCGGATGAAGGAAGATTGGGCATATGGGTCGGTTTTGTCCCTATCTTTGCCGAGCTAAAACTCCTATCTTCTTAGTGCTGGTCCATCACTTTGAGTTATGCATGTAGCATGGCATTGGATTAATCCACTAACTATTCCTTAGATTCGAGTTGAATCGATTGAGGGCGACATGAGCTATCTATAAAGATTGTTGGTCGATATGTTAGGATCTCCTTCTAGCACCAAATTTATTGTCTCCTAGGCTAGTCGTTGTGTGATGTTCAAGAAATGATTCGATCAGGTTCAAGCCTTAAGTGAAAGCATTGTGACCCGAATGAGGTGCCGAGAAATCGAACTAGAATAAAACGATTGATATGGAGATGAAGTGCCAAGATAAAACTCCCAAACTCTCAATGCAATGCCAAGGTGCTCTCAAAGTACTACAAGGAATATTGATGTCGGATTTTCTTGAAGGTGCTCTCAAAGTACTACAAGAAATATTGATGTCGGATTTTCTCGATTGTCTCTCTGATGGTTTAGTCAGCGTAGGTCTAAAATGGATTGTTTAGGAGCTTAAAATAAGTTAAGAGAGAGAAAATGACCTACTATTTATAATAAAGGCCTCCTAACCATTTGTAGTTAAAGCAATTACTATGAGAAAATATAGGGTGACATCACATGTACAACAAAAGAACAGAAAATAAAAATCTCAGAATTTCTTGCAGATAAGAAGGTTTCATCGTTGTGCACAGATTGGTGTGTAAAAACTCGCGAAACCGAAAAACTATGCGCACGAGAAAGATTATGTTACCTAGGGAGATCATATATTCCTAAATTCCTACAGATTTGTGGGAGAGAATGAAGGAGGTCAATTGTCATCCTCTATGATCCATACGGTAGGGGCTGCGAAGACGCACCATGCAATCAAGAAAGGGCTACCCCTTCTTGCTATCCACATGCCTCAAATAAGGGCTATTGGTTGAGGAGGAGAGGGGGAGAGGAGAATAGGAGGTGATAGCCAAAAAGCATAGCCCATGGCTCCTTTGGTTCTCTCATATTTATAGAGGCCCTCTTATCAACTTAACCATAATGGATCCTGCCATATTGGGTATTGGATCTCCCTCCAACTACTCAAGCCTCTTAGATTAGTGAGTCTCTACCTAATAATCTCTTATTGGCTCTTATTGGATCTCATACATAGAATCCAATAATTCAAGAGCTTATTGGATATGGCTCCAACGGATATCTCATATCCGAATATCTACTTATCGCAATACGTACCATATGTGTGTGACCCTCTAAGCTTAATATCGAGCTAGCCGTGAGTCATATCTGTCAGAACTCATTCTGGCTTAGTAAATTATTATTTCTATAATAATTCACTCGACTCATCGACTACGGGCATACTAGGCCACTACATCGTAGTCCCAAAACGATATAGGGGAATCCAATCCTTTAGACTTGTCTCTCCTTAGTTACTATATATCTATAGTCCTTCATTTATCTAATATCCCAAAGACTATATATTGGGTATTGTGCTGTCAGGCCCATATAATTTCTGCTCAAGTCTCGCTCTAATCGGATTCTTCTGAAGAATTATTTCTCTCAATCTGAATGACCATAGCTAGATTTCTTTGAGCAAAAACACATGAGATATTTGTTAGGATCAAGAGCACTAAGAGGGGGCGGGGGATGAATTAGTGCAGCAGAAAACTTTCGACGATTAAAACTGCGTTCGTACGATAAACGTAATCTCGGTAAGAAAGCCGATTCGTAAATCACTTGTGTTTAAGCGAGATGCAGTTAAAGTAAAGATATAGAGGCAGTTTGCAGTTATGATGTAAATCAGAACGTAAGCGCAAATTAAAATATGATGTTTGTACGATAAAACTGGTTTACGTCTAAATGTCGATTCTAAAAATATTGAACTTTGAAACACGTTTGTAAATGAGCAGAAGGCAGTTTGCAGTTATGATGTAAATCAGAACGTAAGCGCAAATTAAAATATGATGTTTGTACGATAAAACTGGTTTACGTCTAAATGTCGATTCTAAAAATATTGAACTTTGAAACACGTTTGTAAATGAGCAGAAGGCAGTTTGCAGTTATGATGGAAATCAAAATGTAAGCGCAAACTGAAATATGATGTTCGTGCAATAAAGTCGATTTACGTCTAAATGCCGATTCTGAAAATATTGAACTTTGAAACACGTTTGTAAATGCGCAGAAGGCAGTTTGCAGTTATGATGGAAATCAAAATGTAAGCGCAAACTGAAATATGATGTTAGTACGATAAAATCGATTTACGTCTAAATGCCGATTCGAAAAATACTGAACTTTGAAACACGTTTGTAAATGCGCAGAAGGCAGTTTGCAGTTATGATGGAAATCAAAATGTAAGCGCAAACTGAAATATGATGTTAGTACGATAAAATCGATTTACGTCTAAATGCCGATTCGAAAAATACTGAACTTTGAAACACGTTTGTAAATGCGCAGAAGGCAGTTTGCAGTTATGATGGAAATCAAAATGTAAGCGCAAACTGAAATATGATGTTAGTACGATAAAATCGATTTACGTCTAAATGCCGATTCGAAAAATACTGAACTTTGAAACACGTTTGTAAATGCGCAGAAGGCAGTTTGCAGTTATGATGGAAATCAAAATGTAAGCGCAAACTGAAATATGATGTTAGTACGATAAAATCGATTTACGTCTAAATGCCGATTCGAAAAATACTGAACTTTGAAACACGTTTGTAAATGCGCAGAAGGCAGTTTGCAGTTATGATGGAAATCAAAATGTAAGCGCAAACTGAAATATGATGTTAGTACGATAAAATCGATTTACGTCTAAATGCCGATTCGAAAAATACTGAACTTTGAAACACGTTTGTAAATGCGCAGAAGGCAGTTTGCAGTTATGATGGAAATCAAAATGTAAGCGCAAACTGAAATATGATGTTAGTACGATAAAATCGATTTACGTCTAAATGCCGATTCGAAAAATACTGAACTTTGAAACACGTTTGTAAATGCGCAGAAGGCAGTTTGCAGTTATGATGGAAATCAAAATGTAAGCGCAAACTGAAATATGATGTTAGTACGATAAAATCGATTTACGTCTAAATGCCGATTCGAAAAATACTGAACTTTGAAACACGTTTGTAAATGCGCAGAAGGCAGTTTGCAGTTATGATGGAAATCAAAATGTAAGCGCAAACTGAAATATGATGTTAGTACGATAAAATCGATTTACGTCTAAATGCCGATTCGAAAAATACTGAACTTTGAAACACGTTTGTAAATGCGCAGAAGGCAGTTTGCAGTTATGATGGAAATCAAAATGTAAGCGCAAACTGAAATATGATGTTAGTACGATAAAATCGATTTACGTCTAAATGCCGATTCGAAAAATACTGAACTTTGAAACACGTTTGTAAATGCGCAGAAGGCAGTTTGCAGTTATGATGGAAATCAAAATGTAAGCGCAAACTGAAATATGATGTTAGTACGATAAAATCGATTTACGTCTAAATGCCGATTCGAAAAATACTGAACTTTGAAACACGTTTGTAAATGCGCAGAAGGCAGTTTGCAGTTATGATGGAAATCAAAATGTAAGCGCAAACTGAAATATGATGTTAGTACGATAAAATCGATTTACGTCTAAATGCCGATTCGAAAAATACTGAACTTTGAAACACGTTTGTAAATGCGCAGAAGGCAGTTTGCAGTTATGATGGAAATCAAAATGTAAGCGCAAACTGAAATATGATGTTAGTACGATAAAATCGATTTACGTCTAAATGCCGATTCGAAAAATACTGAACTTTGAAACACGTTTGTAAATGCGCAGAAGGCAGTTTGCAGTTATGATGGAAATCAAAATGTAAGCGCAAACTGAAATATGATGTTAGTACGATAAAATCGATTTACGTCTAAATGCCGATTCGAAAAATACTGAACTTTGGAGCTGAAGGTGTTGCGCCAAAGAGACTAGGAGGAGGAGATTCA
>LVTN01001047.1:720-16676 GCA_001649415.1 Musa itinerans
AATTATGAAATTTTACAGTAAGGGGAAACAAGTGATAGCACGGGAAACGTGGGGGCGACGTAATAATGATTTGCGCACAAAAAATGGAGAAGGTTTTGTATAAAGCATGCAGCGACTTTTTGATACAACTTGAGCAGCAAACTAAGGGAGAGCCAATAGAATTTGAAGATCCAAACATACTTCCTTTGCTTGCTAAATTTTCAGATATATTTGATGAACCACGCAACCTACCTCTTACCCGTCGGTACGATCATTATATAACGATTCTTCTAGGCAAACCTCCAGCAAATACTCGGTCATATCAATATCTACATCTCCAGAAAGATGAAATAGAAAGGATGGTAAAAAAGATGCTCGAAATAGGAGTTATTCGGCCAAGTTATAGCCCCTATTCCTCACCAGTGCTACTTGTACGCAAGAAGGACAGAACTTGGCGGATGTGCATCGACTACCAAGCTTTAAATGGCATCACTGTTAAGGAGAAGTACCTAATACTAATAGTGGATGAACTTCTTAATGAATTAAAAGGAGCTCAACTCTTCACAAAGTTGGACCTCCGATCTGGTTACCACCAAATTTGGCGACCAAGTTGCAGCTCCTACTCTTCACCGGTGCTCTTCGTAAAAAGGACGGAACATGGCGATTGTGTGTTGATTATCGAGCTCTCAATGGCATAACTGTCAAGAACAAATACTCTATTCCAATAGTAGATGAATTGCTAGATGAAAAGGAGCACAAATCTTCACAAAGTTGGACCTTCGATCCGGGTATCATCAAATACGAGTATGCGAAGAAGACATACTGAAAACCGCCTTTCGAACACACAACGACCACTACGAATTTTCACTTTCTGTAATAAAAGGTAGAATATCTTGGGCATATCTTATCAGAAGAAGGTATGATGGAGGACCCATCCAAAATAAAAGCAATGCAGAACTGGCCGACCTTGAGGAACATAAAATTGCTACGTGGCTTTCTCGGTTTAACAGGCTACAACCGCAAGTTCAAGAAAAACTATAGAAAGATCAGTGCACCACTCACTTCTCTACTGAAAAAAGATACCTTCCAATGGTCGGACAAAGCGTATGCTGCATTCGACAAACTTAGGGCAGTAATAACGATGATGTCGGTGCTAGCGCTACCAGATTTTAACTGACCCTTCATCATTGAGGCCGATGCATCTAGAGTCGGAATTGGAGACGTTCTCATGCAAGATGGTCGACCACTCACATACACTAGCAAGGCATTGTCTCCCTCCCATCAAAACATATCAACATATGATAAGGAGATGCTCGCCATTGTGCACGCAGCAACGAGGTGGAGATCTTACTTGATCGGGCGACACTTTCAAATCAAGACCGACCATAAAAGCCTAAAATATTTCTTGGAGCAAAAGATATCTTCCCCCGAGTAACAAAAATGGGTAACAAAGCTTCTTGGATATGATTATGAAATAACTTACAAAAAAGGGGAAAGAGAATGTTGTTACATATGTGCTTTCATGGCTACCCAAGCAAGCTGAATTTTCGACCATTTCACTTTCGACTAGTGACTTCCTTGAGGATATTAAGATGGAATGGCAAGAAGATCCGGAGACCAGTAAGATCATAAAAAATTTGGAGGAATCACCAAGCTCCATGGCTCATTACAATTGGGACTCAAAAGAATTATGCTATAAGGGACGCATTATGCTTGTGACAAATTCTACTTGCATCTTCACGAGAAGATTTTGGACAGAGTCATTCTAGATACATGACACTAAATTGAAAAGGAGTACGGCGTATCACCCACAAACCAACGGCCAGATGGAAGGGGTGAATAAGTGCTTGGAGACAGCCCAAAGCCATCCACCAAATATGACTACCGAATGAGAACTCCAAACCCAGCCAAGTGCCATTATTGATCGATGGATTGTGACTCAACGACGACGACTCTATACTGAAATGCTAATACAGTGGGCGAACCTACTAACAGAAGATGCCACTTGGGTAAACTATAATGGCTTGAAGATCAAATTCCCAAATCGTCAGCCTCGAGGACAAGGCTGATTTGAAGAGGGTGGGTCTGTTAGGACTCTAGCTAAGAGAGTCCTAATTGAAAGGGACATTCATGTAAAACCTACCTAAGCCAACCCCTATTAAAGAGGTGAAGAGACCGGCTAGGATTAGGAGGTTGTTTTTTAGAGAAGAATTAGGAGTTGTAAAGGAATAGGAGTCTTGAGTAGGAGTCCTATTAGGAGTTGGTTAGAAGTAAGAGTCTTGAGTAGGAGTCCTATTAGGAGTTAGGGTTTAGAAGCCCTATAAATAATCATGTATTCCTCATCTTTTGATAATCAATAGATGAATCTTTTCTGCAGTCTTTGAGCAGCAACTTGGAGGGAGGAACCCTTATAGAGTTCCAAGGAGGCCGATCCCCTAAAGAGATCAACCCCAAGTTTAAAATCTATTAGGGTTCTCACATGTAAGAATAAAGTACACCGGCAAGGCAGTCTTGTTCCATAAGCCGTTGTTAAGTGAGTGGAAGTTAGCGAGTTACTACAGCTAAAGAAGAGTGGAAAGGTGGGAGTTTGACTCTGCGCTCGATAGGTTAGATTCATTATTCCATTCCTTATTAGTTGACTCGGAACAACCAAGGACGTAAGACCCTTGTGCTAACAGGAGTTGGGTTGGGGCAATCAGATAGACTACTTCACTTAGGTAATCTTATAGACTCCAATCTTTTCCTGCTCTACGAGTTAGAAGAGATCAAATCTTATCAGCGCTAACGGTAGTTGTTGACGGGAAGGGAGTCTTGTCTTCTTGTCTTGTACATAAATTGGTAATCTGCAATTCCATTCTTTGATTTTACTTGCGCTTACGTGAGGGGTGCATTATTTGCGTACTTTGCCTTTCGGTCTGACTAGTGAGTTGGGAGCACGGATGTCTTTTATTCGAGTTTAGGCGTGGGGTTACTCATTTATATCCTAGGAGTCAATTCCATTCCTTTTGTGTTTGCCTACTACCCCAAGTCCTCCTTTACCGCTAGAACTAATGTCTATAATCCTATAAAGTCGGAAATGGACAACCTATTTCACTGCTGTTAGTTGTTTGTATAGTTTCGCAGTTAGAGCAGGACACATATAAAGTCAACAACCTCTTATCCTTGCCTTCCACTCTAAATCTGGTCACAGATCAATCAGGCATTCAAGCAAAGTTCAGGACAGCAAGTGCAAAGTAAACCAGAGAGAGTGGTGATTGTGTCGGCGAACAAGTCAGTTGCCCGCTCAAAGTAGTCGAATAGAGTTCGAGTTCGAGTTTCATCCTAGCCTTCAAGCCGAGAATCATCCAAAAGTAAGCTACAATTCATTCGTAAAGTAGAGTGTCATCTAGAAGATCATCTCCTCTGTCGGTTAAGTCTTAATAATAAGCTTTATCCGGAGAACGATTAGAAGCTGTGCTGTGTATTTACTCCATAATTCTATTCCAGGATCAGGACCAGGTGCTCCATAATCAATTCCTTCCTCTGTCTCCCCGGATGTATTACTTACTTAAGCTTCTTCTCTCTCTATAAGACAACTTGGACTAAGGTAAGGGCAATCAGTCCCTTGAAACTCTGTTAGCGCAGAAGAAGGCAATTCATCAAGGTGTGAAGGGCAATCAACAACTAATTCATCAACTGAAACACAAGAATACCTGCTTGCAACAGCTTGTCCCGCGTACGCTCTTAGTCTACCAGAGAGTAGAGGTAATTAAAGTCAACGAGTGAATAAGCTTAATCAGGATCCAAGGCAGCAAATGGGAAGTCGACTCGATCCAAATAAAAAGCCGGATAAAGAGGTGATTCTTTCTTTTAAGTATAAAGTCCCGTCCCGTTCTTGTGTCAGTTACAAGCGGGTCAGAAAGGGGAGTTCTTGTTGCAGTTTCCTAATGATTTGTTTTCGTTGGCGCAAGTCAGAGTCAAATGTCAGCAGCAATTCAAGTTTACGAGATAGGACGGACTGTTCGAGTAGTGGTCGATCTGTGCTCCGGGCTAGATTTGGAACAGATTGTCTTTTTCTTATGTTGGGCTTCTTTAGTGCAAGCAAGTTAAAGTATGGTTTGAGTTTGAAAGGAGAGTTCGGGAAACGCAAGGGCGTAGTTGTGCATTATAGGGTAGGGGTGCTTTTGTGTCAATAAATTCCCGGTCTGTAAATTATGTTTCTGTTAGTGTTGGTGCTAGGAAAGTGCAACGGATTTGCTGCCGCTATTAATTAGGAGCCCGGTATAGAAGCTGTTAGGGAAGAAGAGAATCAAGTAAGGTCAGCAGCATAAGACAGAGAATCCGCAAAAGCTAGATCTGGATCGGTGCAAACTCCTAATGCGAGCTCATCTAAAGTAGCTTGATCCGTTGTTTGTTGATCTTACTTGCTAACTCCCTAACGCCTTACTTGTTCTTTGCGCCTTTGCTTCTTATTCATTGAGTTCACCCTATACACTTGCAGGACGGAGACAGAGGTCTCGAGAAAGGACAGAGGCAGAGACACCATTTCTTTCTTTCAACGGCTTTATACGAGACTGATCTTGCAGTATATAAGACTTCTCTTGCTGTATACAAAACTGTTATTGCTGTAACAACGCTGTAGGGCGAGTTTGAATTTGAAGTAAACCATACACATTAAGGAATTGATTCATTCACGTTAGCACCACAAACTAATGCTAAACTTGGATTTGGAACTCCTCTAACGCTAAAGATAGGAACTAAACAAGCAAATCATATATATCCAGAGGTAAGCGGAAAAGAAAGATGGGGGTTAAGCAGTTTCGTGTAAGGATGTGGGTTCGGCTAAAGGTAATCATATCTTACGCGTTAGGTCGTGGAGAGAGAGGCCTTTTGCTTTAGATCTTTCTTCCCTTGGTTCTTTGTTCACTTGTTTCTTTCAATCTACCTTAAAGCTTGTTCCCGCAGCTTACTCGCTTGTGTAATTTATTAACGAAACAAAACACTGTCCAAGCTACTACTAAGGTCTCGTTGCTACTCCGTTTCATTGTCTCCCTTTCTTCTTACCTTGAACGCCAGGCCAGTACTTTCTTTTTCCCCCCGAACTCATATACTCGGGAAAGCTAATAACTACTCGGGAAAGCCCTACCCTCAATTAAGTATTTAGCACATTTCTATTTATGAAGTTGGGACAGATGGAATGGGTTTTGTTCCACTATCTTATTGAGTTGGCGCATAATTCAATTGAACTTGAACTGATCCGGAACTTGAACTGTAAACGACTCCCGTCCCTTATGCAGCAGCTTCTTTGCCTTTTCCATCTTCTCCTGGTTGCTCAAGCAGTCTCTTATCAAGTAGAGAGTAGCCTGTTGCAAGTCAAGTATACAGTCTAGTCTGATATCCATAAGTTTGTATCGTATGAAAGCAGTCAGTGTTAGGTATAGAACTTGTAGGGTAATCTGAATCATAGGATTGATCTGAACTGAAGCAGTATCCGGGGAACAAAATAAGATGAAAACTCTGTATTTGCCCACAGGGTTATAAGAATCGAAAGGAGTCATTGGTTGAGTAGAAGCTCGTTGAGTTTAGTATAGAGGTAAAGAAGGAAAAGAAGTCGCAAAGTCCGCTAAGGCGGGAACGAGATCAGGGAACAGGGGTAAGATATTAGGTTCCAATATGCATCAGAAGGGCCGTTTCTTAGTTTCAATGAGTAATCCGCTATCATATGAGTTTCCCCGTGGTATACTCAGGTCTATGTAAGGGAGTTATCGGATAGCCCACGTAACCATATCTTCTTCTAGCTTCATACAAATATCTTAACGGTGCTGTAAACTCAGTAAGCGCAAGTAAAAGCTGGAATGGAAATTCCCAACTGGCGAAAGTAAATTCTTTCATTGCCATATTTCACTGCATGTAATATTACTAAGGAATGTCAACACCCTGCTTCACTGCACAACATGGAATTGATTCTTTCGAGCGCTAGCGCCAACACCGAACCTAGGCTTTACAAGTAAAAGAACCAAGACTGGAAAGGAACTAACCGCTTGCAGACAACCTTACTTTAGTTAACTCTCAGATTTCCGTCCCAACTACATAAACCAGCCTAAGATTTCACCGATGCCAGAGCTACTATACCTAACGTTTGCTTACTTTACTTTCCCATTCCCGCTGACTTCCACTTTCCGTTCATAATTTCATTTCATAATATCTATCTTACTCTTATTATTTGTATTCTATCTATATTCACATATTATTCGTATTCTATCTATATTAAAAAACTATTATTTATATATTTAAACACTATTATTGATACCTGCTTATCTTTCCTTAAGCGTTACGGCTGTACTTGATCTGGATTATTTTCTTTTTCCTTGAGCGCTACGTGGGCATGATAACTTCAATTCCATTCTGTCAAACAGGACATTCGAGTCGCCAATACTCGGATTCAACAAATAAGCAAGCAACGGGCGCAAAGGTCATCTCCCCTATGGATCTCGACTCGATACTTGACCTCGAACTCAAGGATACTCATATTCTGCTGCTGACCTGACTGAAGCCAACACCTTAACCTCTGCTTCTCGCCCTCTTGCAAATACATCTCCTGCGCAGGTTTGAGTTAAGCGTTAGAGCACCCTATAAGTAAGCTAATGCACCAGCACTCGAACTAAAGAATTTCATTGAACCCCCAAATATAGAAATTCACACAGAGCACTTAAGTAAAGAACGGAATATCTGCACTATTCAACAGCAAGGGAACAAACAAACAATGGCAACAAACAAGCTACGGCTAACATGAGTCTTTTCAACACAAGTTAACGGCTAACAAAAGTACATAGGATTGAAAGTGACTTGATTCTATAGGTTTTGCACTACATTCTCTTTCCTCTGGTTGAGTCCGGAGTTTCGTTACACTAGATTCTATTAGTGGTGCACCCAATTCCATTCTTGTTGAGTTAGCTGTTTGGTTACCGCTCTTAATAGCAGTAAGCAGTGAAGGTGACTCTTTCTTTAATGTCAGCAGTAAGCAGTGAGTTTACTTGACTTCTATACACGATGATAGCTAAGTTCTTTTCTTTCGCACTTGCGCCTTTATTAGTAGTTGCTTGTTGAGTTCTTCAGCGCATTGTCATAGATAGAGGTTATTGGCTTACAACACTTTCATGCTTAGACCACACCGCTTATTGAGGTGGGGCAGAAAGAGAGACCTGAACCTGAGAGTAATACTTAGATTCTTTACCGCCTTACTGAAATGAAACAAGCAAGGGAGCTTCTGATGGACACTAGCGGCCCTGTCGCACAACATTAGTAGTAGCTCGCTTGGCGGGAAGAAACAATAATAGGCAGTTAGGTTTCAAACAAGCAAGTTGTTTACTCCATTAGATTTGTTACACGATCTCTTCTCCTCTTTTGGCGCTCAATTCTATCTTGTGCCTCACATTCGGAGGGTTGTTACTCATATTTTGATATTATGTGTCTACTTAACCGTAGTTGCTTGGCCCATTATACTAAGCTTGTTGAACCGCAACACAAGAAGCAACTCCACTCGTATCGAAGCAACTCCACTCGTAGTCAATGAAAGTACTTACCGCTTCAAAGCCCTTCTCTCAAACGAAACAGAAGAGCAACCTGCGCCGAGCTATCAAACGTAAGCGCATCTGCGAAAAGGAGCTTAGCTTAGCCAGCCCTATCAGAAATAGTGCAGATGCGACAAACAAAGCAGAGGTCTTCTTAAAGAAATGAGTGAGTGAAGCAAACAAGTGGAACTCTCGCCCCGACCCCTAGAGTCAGCAGTGTGTTTTCCCTCAATTACATTATGTGTCACTTATATTCAATTCAAACAAGCCGTTGCGCAAGAAACAAGTGCTAATGGAGGTTAGGTTGCCGGCGATAGATTCCATTCCATAAGTCAAGAGTCAGGTTACTCCACTACATAAGTTGTTTTGCACTTCACATTCAAAGAACTCAACAATGTACCCAGAACCATAAGTCTAATGCGAGCTCTTTCTTTCGTACCCCCCAAATAAGCCTAATGCTAGTTGAGTTTATAAAGACTAAGTGCGTTAGCGAGGCCTATAGAGAATGTCAATTTGCCGTTACTAGTTGAAGCCCTTGTTCCATCGCTTGTTTCTCTTTTGCCGATATTCCTTATTAAAGAACAAGCCCTATAGGATAAGTGAGTTTGGCAAGGTGGTTACTTCCTTAAGATTCTGGAGTGTATTTATTAATTTCTTTATCTTATCTATATTCTTGTGCACTCGCATTCTATTCCATTCTATAGCTAAGCTAGATGGCTAATAACTTTATCGGTTAAGGTTGTAAACCCAACAAGCAAGGGCGCTAAGAGTAAAGAGTGAGGAAACAAGGGCGCAATAAGTGAGTTTGCTAGAACAAGCAGTTGGGCGCTAGAGGTTGTCCTGGAGCTGCAGAGTGAGTTTACGTTCCTATTAATTAGGCAAAGTCAATATTCTTTAGAGCAACTAAGAAAGTGAGGCTTATTGCTCGGGGTGAGTTTGATTGGATTTGCTATGTCATTAAAGGAAGCGTAAAGCACTTCGCTTAGAGAGTTAGGGATTGCAGTGCCTATACTCTATTCTGAAAGCAAGGAAGGGCACAAGTCCCGAAACTCATATAAGCTAAGGCGCCCCGACACCCAGAGTTAGGGGCATATTCCTTTCTTTGGTGTTTGAGCATCACAGAGAGTGTTTTAGGAAGCTATGCTGCTTGTAAATCCAATCTATATTCTAAGTAACCAAGCGCAAAGGGGCAACTACTCCCTCCTTTCCCTTTTCACGCAAAGGGGCAACTACTCCCTCCTTTCCCTTTTCAGTTAAGCCAAGCAAAGCCCTACCAGAAGCATTAGTGGAACTGCATACAAGGTATGTATAAATTCTCCTCTTTTGCACTCAATGCTGTTTGTTACCAAAGTCTAAAGGAAGCTATGCTATGTTTTTACTAATTTATCTCAAATGCTGTGCTGATAGATGATTTGAGTTCGCCAAAGTAAGTGCTAATGTGTTTGTCGTTAAAGTATTGAAGACTCATTCCTAACACCTGGTTGCTTTTCTCTTTCTTAATTCTCGTAACTAGGGCTCACTAACGCGCAACTAGTTGTTTGTTCCATAGTGCTAATGGGAGAAAGCCTAAGTCTCTGACCTTAAAAAGAGTTTTTGAGTGAGTAATATATGCTTTTTTTGTCCCTATAGCATAATAGAATATTGAACTTCTATTCAACAAGCGGGGTGCTAACACTTACTTATGGGATGCAGATATTCCATTATTTGATACTAGTAGGGATGCCTCTCTTCAACAAGCGAGTTTAGTTCAATTCCGCTCGCGTTAGGAGCCTAACCATTGCGCCTTTCTTATATATTGCTTTTCAGTTGAAATGCATTTGAGCCTAAGAACATAGACTAGACCATTGCCATGACTGGACCTAAAAGAAGTGGTGCACTCAATTCACAATCAGCATGTAACGGAACTTTAGGCAAGCAAATAAATAAGCAAACAAGGGAATTGTGCTATAAGTTGAATCCTCGAACCCAATGCTCGAACCCTAAAAGTCAGGGCAAGGGCAGCAAGACATCTTAGATGATAAAGAGAGTGCAGAGAGTGAGTAAACTAGTAGGCAAGAGGGGCTAGTACAGAGCCAAAGGCCGGTATAAACTCTATTATGTGGCAATTACGAAGCCAAAGGCCAGGGACAAAGGCTCTTTAGTCTGAATATACAAAACACAGCCTAACCGTAGTTGTGGAGGAGCTAATCGACCTCAACTCCTTTCTATGTATGAATACTCGAAAGAATGAATTTCTCCTTTATAGAATACAAACAAACAGATCGGAAGCAATTGTGTAACTCATAATAATTGAATTCCATACTAAGTACAGGTCCATGGGAAGTGACCTTATAACAGGAATAGTCCATTTTCCCCTCTATGTTTGATGTCCGAGCGGGCGCATAACATGACATGTAAGGAAAGCAAGATTGGTAAACTCACTAATGCTATAGTTTATAACTCCAGTAAGCGTAAGTACTCTGGTTTCTTTAACTCTATTAAGTACAAAAGTTTTCTAAGGAGGTTTTAGCTTATAACTAGCTATAGTTTATAACTAGCAATCACCACGGGCTGATTGCTCAAATAAGGAAACTCAGGTCTCATCAGAAGTTTTCTAAGGAGGTTTTAGCTTATTAGAGAGATCGTGGCCCGAGGAGATGGAGTAGTGGAAAGAGTTCCATCCGAAGATAATATCGCATATCCACTGACAAAGCTGTTGTCTCATATTATCTTTAAACATCATAGGGGTTTGATAGGGATCAAATGCTAGTCATAGGTGCATTGCAAGATAATCACGTGAGTGATGACATATGTGATATGACACACTCTTTTTGCTTATTATATTATTTGATATTTTATCACTTTATATTACTTGTTGCATATATTAACTTGGATCTCACATGACAACCGTGCTAGTCATAGGTGTCATGCAAGCCAATTACGTAAGTGATGACACGTGTGACATGATATATATTCTTTTTGCTTATTATATTGTTTGACATTTTATCACATTATATATATATATATATAGTGATGTTCATGGATCTGTGCAATGGGAATTGGATCGTGATGAAATCACAATAATGAGACCGATTCACCTTTAAACATAGATCCTAAATAATCCTGGTCATAGGTTACTCGAAATGGACAACGAGATAACTGGATAAACTGGTGTGTTGTATACCTGTCCATATGATGGAGATAGTTGGTCTCATAACTGCTTATGTGGGGACACTAGGGCTATAGTGTATGTGCTTATTGGAGAATAAGTTCACTGATTGATCTGCTCACGGAATGTTGGATGGTTAATGATACCTCATTGTTAGATAGCAATTCCGTTGTCCTAGTGGTGTACCTGGTCTTTAGACTTGAGACACCAATGATATCTTGTATGAGTACTCAATTTTTTGATACCAGACTTATAGGCCCGGAAGTTTTATATCTAGCACAGCCGATCATCAAGAGCGACAACCAATCTTACGAGGACTATTGAATGTCGATAGAGTATCATCTACTCTCGGTGTCATAAGAGGAATATCCCACGTGTTCTTACTCAAACAAATCTCTAGCCAAGGCCATTCGAATTGAGAGAGAAAGAGTTTTCTGGGAGAATCCGATTAGAGCGAGGCTCGAGTAGAAATTGTATGGGCCTAACAATACCATGCCTAGTATATGGTCTCTAGGGTATTAGATAGATGAGAGGCTATAGATACATGATAATTGAGGATAGACAGGTCCAATAGATTGGATTCCCCAGTATTATTTGGGGACTACGGCATGTGGCCTAGTACGTCCGTAGTCGATGAGTCAAGTGAATTATTATGGAGATAATAATTCACTGAGCTAGAAGGAGTTCTGACATGTATGACTCATGGCCAGATCGATATTGGGCCTAGAGGGTTACACACATATGGTAGGCATTGTGATGAGTAAAGGTTCGGATATGAGATATCCGCCGGAGTCCCTATCTTATTGGATATCCAATAAGCTCTTGAATTATTAGATCCTATAGGTGATATCCAATAATAGCCAATGAGAGATTATTGAATAGAGATCCACTAATCTAAGAGGTTTGGGTAGTTGGATGGAGATCCAATACCCAATAGGGCAGGATTCTGATAAGACCCTAAAGTCTTATAGTAAAAAAAAGAAAGAGAAAGGGATGATCACTTCGAGGGGATCGACCTTCTAGGGTTTGTCAAAAGATTAAATAGTATTTTTCATAGATAACCGAAAATAAGCAATTACATCCCTATTTATAGAGTTCCGACTTTAGCTGAACTAAACAGACTTAATAAATATGTAGAAAATAAAAGGAAAGCACAAAAAATAAAAGGATCCTAACAATTCCGCCTCCTTTAATTCAGCCTTGTCCTCAAGGCTGAGCAGCATCAAATTCTGGAAACTTCTCCTTTAGCATACTGTAGGACTCCCAAGTGGCATCTTCCTTTGGTAAGTTGGCCCATCGCACTAGCACTTCAGTTACAGGATGTCTGCTGTACATTATAACTCATCGATCAAGTATGGCTTGTGGTTGAGCTTGAACTTCCCTAGTAGTAAAGTGTCCGGCAAATGGCGCTGCACTATTGCATCTTCACCCAATTTCCTCTTAAGGCATGCAACATGAAAGACTGGATATATTTTAGAGCTAGCAAGCAAATCCAAGCGGTAGACAACTAGTCCAATGCGTTCTAATACCTTATAAGGCCCAAAAAATTGAGGAGATAGCTTCATGGAAGATCGGACCTTTATGGAAGTTTGCTTGTAGGGTTGAAGACGAAGGAAAACCCAATCACCCACTGTAAATTCTCGTTCACTTCGGTGTTTATTAGCTTGTTGTTTCATTCTTGCTTGTGCGGCTGTGAGGTTATCCTTTAAAAGCTAAATAATCTTGTTTCTATCCATCAATTCCTTGTCCACTTGATCAACTTTAGAAGAACCAGGAATATATTTTGTAATTGTAGGCAGGGGTTGACCATAAACTGTTTCAAATGAAGTCATTTTAATAGAAGAATGGTAAGAAGTATTATTCCACCACTCCGCTTAGGGAAGCCATTTAATCCATTCCTTCGACTTGTCGTTAGTAAAGCATTGGAGGTAATTTTCTAGGCACCTATTTACTACTTCAGTTTGCCCATCTGTTTGTGGATGATAAGCAGTGCTCATATTCAGTTGAGTACCCTGTAAACGAAAAAGTTCTATCCAGAAGGAGCTAGTAAAAATCTTGTCTTTGTCACTAACAATGGAACGGGGACTCCCATGCAATTTAGCTATGTTTTTCACAAAAATATAAGCAACACTTGCAACAGTATAAGGATGTCGTGAAGCACAGAAATGAGCATACTTTGTAAGCCTATCCACGACTACAAGTATAGTACTTTTTCCTTGAGATGGTGGGAGACCATCAATGAAATCCATAGATATGTCGGTCCAAGTAGCATCAGGAATAGGGAGGGGTTATAGTAAGCCCGGGGTGGCTACTGTCTCACTTTTGTGACGTTGGTAAACATCACATTTTGCAACAAATTTCTTGATGAAATTTTTCATACCTTTCCAGTAAATAGTTGGTGCCTTCTCGGTTAATAGTGGGATCCGATGATCATGACATCTAAGAGGTGGAAGTCTGTGTGGCTCTACAAATACATCCATAAACTCTGTTAGCAATGATTCAATATTTCCAACCAGAATGTTCACTGTCATTTCCTTTTCAATGTTCTGCAATTGCACCAAGAATCCGGTGTGTCTTCCGGAGGACCCGCTCCATCCGATGGCTAGTGATAGTTATAATCTTACCTTTGCATCTTCCTTTGAGAGTCACCTATATTCCATTAATAAAGAACTTCATAATTAGTTTAGAAAAATTACAGGAGACATCACCTAGGGTTGAGAGCCATTCAATTCCGAGCACCACTTCATAGTCTTCCAAGGGTAATAAAAAGAAATCCATAAGTAATTCTTGGCCTTGCAAAGTCAGTTTTATCTTTGAGCACTTGCTGTTAGAGGCTAAAATCCGTCCATCAGCGATCTTGACTTTGTTAAGATCAAGAGCACTAAGAGGGAGGGGGGTGAATTAGTGCAAGGGAAAACTTTCGTCGGTTTAAAAAGACTTCATATGAAAACCGTTTCAAAAAGATCTTTAACTTGAGAGCAAACAAAAGTATGGTTGATGTAAAGTAATGGAGGCAGTTTGCAGTTAAGGTAAAGAGCAGAATGTAAATGCAAATCGAGATTTAGAGTGGTTCAGTCAATCTTAACCTACATTCACTTTTGGCTTCCTCCTCCGACGAGGTCACCGACGTCCACTAGAGGCCTTCATTCAATAGGTGAAGGCCAACCACCCTTTTACAGCTTTTCTCCATTTGACGGGCTTAGGAGACAACCCTTACAGATTTTCACTCCTCTCTTGAATGATCAATACTTAGAAAGAAAGAGGGAGAAGAACTTCTAGCCTTTTACAACACTTTTAAGCTTTCAAATACTCAGAATAAAAGTAAGCTTTCGGTGCCCTTTCATGTAGGAAAGGGTGGAGTTTATATAGGTCCCAATCAGTTTGAATTTGGAGCTCAAAAGTGTCATCTCCCAGATTTCCAAGGTCCTGGTGGTACCATTGCAATAATTGAGCGGTGCTACCGCCTGTCAACTGTCACTGAGCGGTACTACCGCTCAGTCTGGGCGGTACCACCGCTTGACTTCGCTCGGAGACCGAGCTCAGGTGGTACCACCGCTGGTAGTAATAATTGCCAATAGTACCACCACTTGATAGGGGCGGTTCAACCGCCCAGAACTCTTAGGAGACCGAGTCTCCTGGGCAGTGCCACCGTCGGCCAGGAATTCTTGGTCCGAATAGGCTGATCCATTCGGCCCAATTTGGGTCTGTTAAGGACCCAGTTGGCCCCAGATTAAGTTAATGGGATCATCTCCCAATCATAACTTAATCTTCATGCTAACTACGATAATAAAGACATTAATACTATAAATCATGTTTCGGTGCCTCAATCGCTTCTTCCGGCGAGCTTCCGGCGAACTTCCGGTGAACATTCGACGAACCCTCGGCGATGCTCCGACGGACTCCCGGCAAACTCCTGGACTTGCAATGATCCTCTTGGCAAGTTCCGATGAGCTTCTTTGGCAAGCTTCTGGACTTCTCAGATTGTTCACGCAAAACCTCCGACGACCGTTCGGACTTCCGACGAACTCTCGAACCCCCAACGTGATATTGGTCTTGACTCCAGCTCAACACCTACTGCATGACTTATTGTCATCGTAGTTAATCCTGCACACTTATCTCAACATATAGATTAGATAAACAAATGACAATTGACTTCATCATCAAAATTCGAGATTCAATAATCTCCCCCTTTTAGATGATGACAATCAATTGATGACGGAGTTAACCTTAACTCCCCCTATCTATATGCTATACTTGAGATAAGTCATTCTTGAATTGAAAGCCTTTGAATTCAATAGATATATTGATAAGTTAAGTTTATGTAAACTTATCAATACCCCATCATGATTCCTATCATGATGTATCTCTCTGAAAATGATGTCAAGGCTTGACATCCACATGGTAAGATATTAGCATTGTAAAATTATAATTTAAGCTCTAGATATCTTATCATTAATGCAAATATTTCAAGTGTATAGCAATCATAACAATCATAGCAATTCTATCATCAATTTACCACATATTTCTCCCCCTTTGTCATCAACAAAAAGGAGAATGATTCAAGCGTATTTCAAGCATAGTAACAAGTGTGGTAAAGATTCATGTCATAAAAAGATTCATGTCATTTTTCAACAATAAATGGTAAGATACCATTCATAGAGCTGCAAGAAAGAGAAGAGAATGAGTTGGGGTTAGTTCTACCGCCGGCCCTAGCTCGGGTTTAAAAGGGGCAGGTTGTGGGTGGTGGCACCGCTAGCTGGGCAGTGCAACCACTTGCCACCTGTGACAACCGGCGTTTCTACCGGCAGTTGGGCGGTGCCACTGCCTACAGGCAGTGAGCACTGCTTTCAAGGCTATGTGGGCTGATGTGGGTGTTTTCAATTTGAAGAGAGTTTTTGTTTATGGAGTAGCCAACCTTAATATGTTTCCATCATAAGATAAGAAATTTTGTACGTTCATGATAGATCTTGTGAAGTGCATACTTTACTTCAAATGTCACATAGAGTTTGCAATATGTTCATGACTCATCATGCAAGCTTGTTAGCCTTGCTAGTTCATGATTTATATCATACAAGAATTTATATGCGAAAAAGTCGTAAGTTCATGATCTTGTAAGACATAGTTGGATCTGAAAAAAAATATGAAAAAGGAATGTATCTGATGAATTCGGAAATCCAGAGGATGTGTGAAGGGGAATTCATGAGTTTCAAAATCTGAGGGATCAAATAGGATTGTATCAGTATCACTTTGTAATTGATAGTTTTAATTCCACTAATCCC
>LVTN01001047.1:20830-35349 GCA_001649415.1 Musa itinerans
TGAACCCAAGTGGAAGGAAAAAAGACACAAAGGGGGGGGGGGGGGTGAATTAGTGTAGCGGAAAACTTTCATCGGTTTAAAAAGACTTTGTACGAAAACCGTTTCGGAAAGATCTTTAACTTAAGAGCAAACGAAAGTATGGTTGATGTAAAGCAACGGAGGTAGTTTGCAGTTAAGGTAAAGAGCAGAATGTAAATGCAAATCGAGATTTAGAGTGGTTCGGTCAATCTTGACCTACATCCACTTTTGGCTTCCTCCTCCGATGAGGTCACCGACGTCCACTATAGGCCTTTCTTCAATAGGCGAAGGCCAACCACCCTTTTACAACTTTTCTCCTTTTGACGGGCTTAGGAGACATCCTTTATAGATTTTCACTCCTCTCTTGAATGATCAATACTTAGAAAGAAAGAGGGAGAAGAACTTCTAGCCTTTTACAACACTTTTAAGCTCTCAAATACTCATAATAAAAGCAAGCTTTCGGTGCTCTTTCATGCAGGAAAGGGTGGGGTTTATATAAGCCCCAATCAATTATAATTTGGAGCTTAAAAGTGTCATCTCCTGGATTTTCGGGGTCCTGGTGGTACCACCGCCATAATTGAGTGGTACTATCGTCTGTCAATTGTCAATGAGCAGTACTACCGCTCGGTCTGGGCGGTACCACCGCCTGACTTTGCTCGGAGATCGAGCTCAGGCGGTACCATCGCTGGCAGTAATAACTACCGGCGGTACCACCGCCTAACAAGGGCGGTTCAACCGCCCAGAACTCCTGGGAGACCGAGTCTCCTGGGCTGTGCCACCGTCAGCCAAGAATTCTGGGTCTGAATAGGCTGATCCATTCGGCCCAGTTTGGATTTGTTAAGGGCCTAGTTGGCCCCAGATTAAGTTAATGGGATCACCTCCCAATCCTAACTTAATCTTCATGCTAACTATAATAATAAAGACATTAATATTGCAAATCATGTTCCGGTGTGTCAATCGCTTCTTCCGGTGAGCTTCCAGTGAACTTCCGTTGAAAATCCAACGAACCCTCGATGATGCTCTAGTGGACTCCCGACAAACTCCTGGACTTGCGACGATCCTCTTGGTGAGTTCCAACGAGCTTCTTTGGCAAGCTCCTAGACTTCTCGGATTGTTCCCGCAGAACCTCTGACGACCGTCTGGACTTCCGATGAACTCTTGAACCCCCAACGTGATCTTGGTCTTGACTTCTGCTCAACACCTACTGCATGTCTTACTGCCATTGTAGTTAATCCTGCACACTTATCTCAAACTATAGATTAGATAAACAAATGACAATTGACTTCATCATCAAAATCCGAGATTTAATAGACTTCAAATTTGTCACAGCATTTGATGTGGTAAGCTAATCAGGCTACAACTTTCCTATCTATAAAATTATTAGTGCTACCCGTATCAATCAAAATAGTGACAGGCTGGTGTTTCAGAGTTCCCCCAATTTTCATAGTTTGTGGATTAGAGCAGCCAGCCAATGCATTAACTATATGTGTGACGGCTTCAACATCATCATCAGTTTTCACATCTTTATGATTGGAATCCGACACTTCTACTTCCGGTTCCTCCTCGATCGGTTCAATCATCAAAAGTCTTCCTTGTTTGCATTGGTGCTCCTTACTCCACTTTTCATCACAATGCTAGCACAAACCCTTCGCTAACCTTTCTTTGAGTTCTTCTTGGGTTAGTCTGCTAGTGTTATGATTTTGATTAGGAGTAGATGAGGTAGGTTGCTTGCTAATCACCTATTTATTGGCACCTCTGTTTCGACGATATTTCACATTGATTTTTTCCTTATGCAGGCGTGCAAATAAAATTGCCGCCATCATAGTGCGGGGTTGACGAGCCTTAACCTCACACTGGATCTTGGGAATAAGCCCTTCAATAAATATACTCAGAAGTTGTCGTTATGACCAATTTCTAGCTTGGTTTGACAACCTTTCAAACCTACTCTGATATTCCA
Organism: Musa itinerans; assembly: GCA_001649415.1. NCBI lineage: Eukaryota > Viridiplantae > Streptophyta > Magnoliopsida > Zingiberales > Musaceae > Musa > Musa itinerans. Next base: position 22,806 of record LVTN01001047.1, read on the forward strand.
ACACTGTAGAAGTCTGATGAATTTTGGCGAGTTGGCCATCAACATTCTCATATTCAGATGGGCCAAAGCGAACAAGAAGCCCTCTTTTGAATTGCTTCTACAAAGGAACTCTATGGCAAGTTTCGTACTAATCGTACCACTGGATTACATCTCTATCAAGCTGGATTAAGGCCATTTCTACCTTGGATTCTTCTGGGGTTCTGTGAAAATAAAAAAAAATTTCCACCCTAGAGATCCGACTGGTTGGATCCCCATCTTCCCATCGTGAAAATTCTACCCTGATGCATGGGTAGTGTGTGTCACCATCTTGGGGCCCTTTTCTTGTATATCCCAATCTGTTCAACATAGAATTTGAGCTCCCATCTTGTTGAAACCCGCTAAAGTGCTCCAACAAGCTCTTTTTGAAACCATGAAGGGTTTCTTGTAGCTGATTCTCAATTCTGGCTTCCAACGCTTCCATTTGTGCCTTCACTGAGTTATCGGCAGCCATTGCGAATGATTGCAAGTCGGTAATCCCCGGTTCTTATTTATGATGTCTAGTCAAGGGCATCCACACTATAGCTGGGCAGTAGCAGCGACGGTGGCGGCAGGCGGTGTTCGCAGCAGCAAGGGGACCCGCGCGATTGTGGCACGGTTGGAAACAAGGGCAGCAAGGTGAGTTGCTTGTGCTTGCTCTGTTTCGGTTATAGAGGATGCAGAGCAAGGGGGAGCGGCGGCTAGGAGGTGAGCGGCGGTCGTCGCACGGTGGCTGGCAGCGGTGGTGGGTCGGTTGGGCGGCGATTGTGCTCGAGGGGAAGAGGAGTGCTGGAGGAGGTGCGGCTGGTGGAGGCGCAGCCGGAAACAAGGGCAGCAGCGGTGAGTTGCCTTGTTTCGGTCACCGTGAGGAGGGGGGCAACCAGCGGCTGCGGTTGTGACCCGAGGGGGGCACGGTGGCAGGGAAGTTAGGGCAGCGTCGCCGATAGTATCAACGATGAAGGAGTGGTCCACTGGCTGGGAGACAGCGCCGGCAGTCCTTCTCGCTCGAGCGAGATGGGGAAGCGAGGAGGAGAGGTCGTTAGCCGGGGGGGCAGCGGCGGTGTTGGTCGATCGGCCGAGAAGCAGTGTCAGCGGTGGGAAGGAGGCAGCAAAGGTCGCTGTAGGGTGCAGCCTGCCAGAGAGCAGGGGCAGCAGTGGGGAAGAAGGGAAGCAAGGGACCCTTCTCGGTGGCTGCCGGCGTAACCCCCTTTTTTTATTTTTTATTTGATAGTTATGGCACAGTGAGAACGCCAAGGATTGCCGCTCTGATACCACATGATAAGACTCTAAAGTCTTATTGTAAAAAAAAGAAAGAGAAAGGGATGATGGGATCGGCCTCCTTGATCACTTCGAGGGGATCGCCCTCCTAGGGTTTATCAAAAGATTGAATAGTATTTTTCATAGATAACTGAAAAGAAGCAGTTACATCCCTATTTATAGAGTTCTAACTTTAGCTGAACTAAACAGACTTAATAAATACGCAGAAAATAAAAGAAAAATAAAAGGATCCTAACAGATTCATTAAGGTTAAGTTGACAATGGGCCTATATAAATAGGAGGGAACCAAACACCCATAGGCTAGAGGTTTTTTGGTTGTCATCTACTAGTCTCCTCTCCCCTTCTCCTCCTCAGATAGTAGGTGTGGAGATTTGGGCAGCGATTCGAGGAGCGTCATCGCAGCTCTACAATGTGGATCACCGCTAGAGAGGAGGATGCTTGACCTCATGTATCCTCCTCTCTTACGGATCTGCAGGGATTCAAGGATATACGATCTCCCTAGGTAACACAACTATCTCACGCGTGGTTTTCAGTTTCATGGATTTTGCGGACCAATCTTCACATGACGATGAACACCTTTTTGTAAAATTTAGGATTTTTATTTTTTGTTCTTCCACTGCGCATATGATGTCATCCCTAGATTTTCCTATAATGGTTACAAAGCCAGGTTGTTTATGCAAAAGATTAGTTTTGAACTGCATGTGTTATGTTTTAGCAAAACTTTTGGCATGAAACTTGCAAAAGGCTTGCCGCCAGCGGCCTACCTACAGTAGCAAGCCAATGCTTGCTTGTTGCAAGCTTGTAGCCGGTAGCTTGCGGGGGATGGCAGCCTATGGGCACTGTTTGTTGGCACAACGCCCGTAATAGCCATGCCCGTGGGCGTTGCTTACAGACACAACACCCACAGTGATGCTCACCCGCAAGGGTGATGCCGTTGACGGCCAACCTGCCCACAAGGTCGAGCCACCTACCAGGGGCATGGAGATGTGCCACTATACACATATATCTTGATGTGAGTGATTAGGCCCACTAGCTCGGGCCTAATTACATTAGATTGTGGTCCATGCTCATGTGATGTGTGATTACTTATACACCTACTAGATATATATAAATATTTACATGCAATGTAGATATATATTAAATATGTATATGCGTGACATGTCATATTAGGAGACTAAATCAAAATTTCCTCTCTCAATAATATTAAATTGGTAAACATGAGACAATTAGATTGACCCACGTGGCTTTCCATCATTATAGGTAGGGACCAATTCCTGACGAAGGTTGAGTTGATCGAGTTTGTTAGGATCGAATCGGTACTAAGAGGGGGGGGGTGAATTAGTGCAGCGGATAAAAACAACATCGGTTTTGAAAATCTTTTCGCTCGATGAAAATCGATATAAAAAATGCTTAACTTTAAAAGTGTACGGAAGAGTGTTGCAAGCAAGGCAGTTTGTAATTAAAATGAAAAGCTTAAAGTAAATGCAAACTAGATTTTTATAGTGGTTTGGTTGTCATGACCTACATTCACTCCCGATTCCTCTTCCATCGAGGCGACCGGCATCCACTAGTGATCTTCCTTAAATGGGCGAAGATTAACTATCCTTTACACTCTTTCTCTTTTTCACGGGTTTAGGAGACAACCTTTACAAGCCTCTCTTTCTTAGACCTCACTTATCCCTTTAGACAAACTTCTAAATACTAGGAAGAAGTGATCTTAAATCCTACGAGAGTTTTCCAATTTTTTCTCAAGTATTTTGCTCCCTTTATTAACTCAATTTTATGCTCAATTCTTGCTACTCCATGCAATAATAGCTGGGGTATTTATAGACCCCAAATAGCTTCAAAATTGAAGCCAAAAAAGGTCATATTCCAAGTTTCCTGAGTCCTGGTGGTACCACCGCTTATGCTGGGTGGTACCATTGCCTGCAACATTGACACTAGGCGGTACCACCGCTTGGGACACTATGTCTAGGTAGTACCACTACCTGACAATCGCAGAGACTGAGTTTGGGTAGTACCACCGCTTGACATAATCTCGAAGATTGTGCCATCGATGGTTCCACTTGTTGGGTCATTATTTGGGCCTTTCACTTTGCCCAACACAGCCCATACTTGGGCCCAATTGTCTTCTAATTGAGTTAGCCCAATTCCAACCCAATTACACCTAAAACCTACTTCGATCTAGACAATTATTACAAAGCTGAATCAAATGTTATTCGGCATGTCATTGGTTCATCGACGCCTCGTCTGATTCTTTGACGCATCATCCTCTCTTGCGGCCTATTGCCCAATCGGCCAATTGTCCTCTGTAACTCTGATTTTCTTAGCATAATTTCCGCTCTTCTTGGCCCGATGCCCAAACCCATGGCCTAAAGCCTTCTGCTGATACATCGTCCGATCCTCCGGCTCGACGTCCAAACTTTTGACATATTCCACTCCAGCCCAACATGATTCTTCCTGCTTTAATTGTCTCTCCCTGATTGAAGCTTCCTACGTCACTCAAAATGTAGATCAGATCATAAATATATCAATTAATTTCATCATCAAAATCCAACATTCAACAATCTCCCCATTTTTGATGATGACAATCAATTAATGACGAAGTTTAAACTAAACTCCCCTTATCAATATACCATATTGATAGAACTCTTGAATTTAAATTGAATTCAAGTCAAAGCAAATTTAATCATGAATCTAAGCAACATGTCATCATAAAATCATGCATAATCAAAATTTAAATACATCATTCCATGCATGATTGTCATAATAAATTCTCCCCCTTTGTTATCAATAAAAAGGAGAAGTGCATCTAGCTAGTTTTTGAGATATGCAAGTTTTACAACATACAAGCTAGCAAATTTTTTCATCAATTTACAACATGCATAATCACCAAATCATCATTAATTTTAAAGATGTGCAAGATTATAAATTTTATAAGTTTGCATTTTTGCTTCTTAAGATAGGAAAGCTAGCAATTTTTGGTGATGTTCAAGATAGCAAGTTCCTTCTTCTCTTTTGAGAAGTGCAATTTTTTACTTCCTTTGCAAAGCGCAAGCTAGCAAAATTTTACATTATTTTACAATATTTAAGCTAGCAATTTGGCAAGTGTTACTTCTCTTTGAAATATAATGGCTAGCAAGTTTTTGAAAAAGAATGCAAGATAGTAAGCTAGCAAGATAGCAACGCATCTTTTTTTAATATGCAAGCTAGCAAATTTTACTCTCCCTTTGTCATTGTCAAATAGAAGAAAAGAATACAATGTTGTAATTCTTTTCCCTTTACTTCAATCTTCAAATCATGACAAAGATAAATTATCATTCTTAATTTAATATGATTGTGTATCATTATAGTTTCAAATTAAAACATGTACAATTTTAAAACCTTACATTTCATCCTTACTTCATGCATGATACCAAAAATAGATCATCACTATGGGCATATCATATATGATACTCAAGTATTCATGATAGATCATTTCGGGCATAACATTCATGATGCTAAGACATTAAAATTTTAAGCATTTATCACTTCATGCATTAAATCAATATTTTGATCATGATACCAAACATTCATTATTTATTTTCTCCCCCTTTTTCATCAACAAAAAGGAGAATCATTCAATAATGCAATTATTTGAAAGCATGTCAAGTAAGTTTTACACCAATTTATCCAAGCTAGCAAAACTATCTTCCTTAATGTGAAAGCTTGCAAGTTTTGCCTTTCTTAGGAATATGCTTTTCTTGAGAAGTGCACACTAGCAATTCTTTCTCCCCTTTTTTCATTGTAAATAAAAAAGAAGAAGTGGGGAATTTTATAATGGTGCAATTCATTTCCTTCTTACATTAATGCTCTAAGCATCACATAAATATAAAGGTAATCATAAGAAAATCATGAAATGAAAGATGAAAGATCAAGAAAGATCAATTTGTAAATGATTCATTTAGATAAATCTCAATAAGAAGGAATGATGCAAGAACACATAAGAGATCTTGATTCATAAATGATTTCAAGTTATAAATCTCGAGAAATCAAGATCATGATTTTAATCAAACCCATTAAATTCAAATCGTCATAATTACTTTCATGGTTCACAAGATTTATAACATAAATAGATTCATTAATTTCTTATTGAATAACCGATAAGATAGAGATAAAGAAAATTTTAAAATACATTCCCTTTTTAGTTGTTTCAATTCATGTGGTTTGATTTCTTACAAGCATGCCCAAGTTTTTTTACACCAAATCAAAACATGAATCATCGATTAAAATAGAAAGAGCAAGATTTATCACAAAAATCATTAAGATCAAAAAGTATAACACATAATTCCAAAACATATGATTTCAAATCATTACTTCAAATCCTCATGCATAATATAAAATCATCAAGCATTATACAAAATCTTTTAACATTTAAATAATGTCTTACATCATTATGTCATTAAAACATCAAGCATGATTTCATTGAACATAAGGCATTTTTAATCAAAATCATTTTGTTTATTATAGGAATGTATTTTTTTTTTTAAGTGAATCTAACTTTTCATGCTTAGTGCTAGGAGTTAACATGCAATTGTCATGCTCAAAGTTTTCAAAATAACTAGAAAAAGAAGCATGATATTTTTTTTATATTTTTTTATTTCTTAATTTAAAAATAACTCATGAAGAGCATCAAGTTATTTCTAAATAAGGTAAATACATTTTGGGTGAATTACATACCTCAATGTGAAGGGCCACCTTGTCTTTGTTGGTTTGCTCCTCGTCTTCGGATGCGCTCGATTCTTTAGTAACTTCTTCTTCAATTTTATATAGTCATCTTTGGAGTGACCCAGCTTTTTGTATTCATAACAAGTAGTTGTATTCTTTTTAAGTTTATTTTTATTATTTGATTCTTGTTTTAAGAACTTTTTAAGCTTTATTATGAGAAGTTCAAGTTCATCATCACTTGAGCTATCACTCAAGTGGTATTATATTGTTCGAAGTGTCAAATCCTTCCTCTTCTTTAGAAAGTTGTTCTCAAGTTCATCAAGTACCACATAAGTCATTCCATAGGTCATCAAAGACCCGATAAGTTCTTCAAGTAGAAATTTATTTAAATCCTTTGTCTTTTGTATTGCCATCACTTTCGGATCTCAATTTTTAGAAAGAGATAGTAAAACTTTATTAACAAGTTCAAGACTCAAAAAACTTTTACCAAGTGCTTTCAAATTATTGACAACATCCGTAAAATGGGTGTACATGTTAACAATAGTTTCGCTTAGCTTCATTCGAAATAATTCAAAATCATGCATCAAAATATTTATTTTAGAGTCTTTAACTCTACTAGTGCCTTCATGTATGATTTCAAGAGTGTGCCAAATATAATGCACAGTTTCGCAAATAGAAACATGATTAAATTTATTTTTATCTAAGGCACAAAACAAGGCATTCATAGCCTTGGCATTTAAAAAGAAAGTATTCTTCTCCAACTCATTATAATCGTTTATTGGAAGAGAAGACTTTTGAAAACCGTATTCCAATATGTTCCATAAATTTAAGTCAATAGAAAGTAAGAAAACTCTCATTCGAGTTTTCCAATAAATATAGTCCGTCCCATTGAACATAGGAGGACGAACGATAGAAAGACCCTCTTGAAAGCCGAAAAGAGCCATTTCTCTTAGGTGTTAAACCAAATAAAAAAAACGTGACTCTGATACCAACTGTTAGGATCGAGTTGGCACTAAGAGGGGGGGGGTGAATTAGTACAACAAATAAAAATGAGATCAGTTTTAAAAATCTTTTTATTTGATGAAAACTGATATCGGAAATGCTTAATTTTGAAAGCATATGGAAGAGTGTAGTAAGTAAGGCAGTTTACAATTAAAATGAAAAGCTTAAAGTAAATGCAAACTAGATTTTTATAGTGGTTCGGTTATCGTGACTTATATCCACTCTCGATTCCTCCTCTGTCGAGGCCACTGACATCCACTAGCGATCTTCTTTCAATAGGCGAACATCAACTACCCTTTTACACTCTTTCTCCTTTTCACGGGTTTAGGAGACAACCCTTATAAGCCTATCTTTTTTAGACATCACTTCTCCCTTTTGACGAACTTCTAAATACTAGGAAGAAGTGATCCTAAATCTTAAGAAAGTTTCTCAAAATTTTCAAGTATTCTTTCCCCCTTTTTCAACTCAATTTCGAGCTCAATTCTTGCTTTTCCATACAGGAATAGCTGGGGTATTTATAGACCCCAAATGGCTTCAAAATTGGATCCAAAAAAGGTCTCATCCTAGGTTTCTCGGGTCCTAGTGGTACCACCGCTTATGTTGGGCGGTAGTACCGCCTACAACACTGACACTAGGCGGTACCACCACTTGGGAGATTGTGTTTGGGTGGTACCATTGCCTAGACTAGCGGTACCACTATATGACAATCTCGGAGATTGAGTCTGGGTGGTACCATCGCCCAGATTGGCGATACCACTACCTAACTTTGTCTCGGAAACTATGCCACCGACGGTTCCACCTATTGTGTCACTATTTGGGCCTTTCAATTGGCCCAACATAGCCTATACTTGGGCCCAATTGGCTTCTAATTTAGTTGGTCTAATTCCAACTCAATTACGCCTAAAACCTACTTCGATCTAGATAATTATTATAAAGTTGAATCAAATGTTGTCCGACATGTCATTAGTTCATCGACGCCTTGTCTGATTCTTTGGTGCATCATCCTCTCTTGCGTCCTATTGCTCAATCAACCAGTTGACCTCTGCAACTCTGATTTCTTTGGCATAGTTTTTGCTCTTCTTAGCCCGATGCCTGAACCCATGGCTCGAAGCCTTCTGTCGATACGTCAACCGATCCTTCGGCTCGACGTCCAATCTTCTGACATGTTCCACTCTGGCCCAACATGATTCTTCCTACTTTAATTGTCTCTCCCTGATCGAAGCTTCCTGCATCACTCAAAATGCATATCAGATCATAAACACATCAATTGATTTCATCATAAAAATCCGAGATTCAATAGAGTCCCTCGAGGCTCACCTATATCGCGATTTGCTATCTTGCCTACGACATAGAGGACATGGTATGCTTGGTTGAGTCCCTCAAGGGTATATCATCAAATTAGACTCATCTTGTAACGATGGTGTTGACTTAACCGAATATCATGGTTGGTCGAGTCCCTCGAGACCATGGTGGTCAGAGGTCTAATAGGACGAGAATCATAAAGAGTTATGATCAGCAAGATTTGCCTACCTTTATAGGCTTAGCGTGATCGGTCAAGTCCCACGAGATTATGTTAAGATGCCGATTGGATCCTGATTCTCACTAGAGATCCGCCGGGGGTCTCCGATTCACATATTGGAGGGAGTTGTGTTTCGCAAGAAAATAGTGGGAGTAGATTAAGATAGAAATCTATATCTTATTTGTTTATTTTTCTATAAAATCTGTATGTTATTTATTTCTATTGCATCTTTGATTTCAGAAAATATCGCTTTCAAATCCCTTACATGGCTTACTTGATGTCAACCGCCTTACTAGTCCGAATTATACTGATTGGCTCCATAACTTGAGAATTGTTCTCATGGTGGAGAAAATCGCATACATCCTTGATACAGTGATGCCTACGCTCGAGGAAGGGGCAAGCGAGGATGAGATCACTCATTATATGAAGTATATAGATGACTCTACTCTTTCTCAATATTACATGTTGGGCTCCATGACTCCTGAGTTTCAGAGACAACATGAAAAGATGTATGTCAAATCCATTCTCTTACATATCCACAAACTGTTTAAGGAATAGGGAAGGACTCAACAATATGAGATATCCAAGCACTACCCAGATAAGGTGTGTATGTTGCTTAGGTCCATTTATGGACTAAAGCAAACTTTCCGAAGTTAGAACGTATGATTTGATGAGGTGATCAGATCTTATGACTTCCGAAGTTGTGCGTATAGGAAGGTAAGTGGGAGCATATCACCTTCTAGGTGTTATATGTGGATGATATCCTAATCATTGGGAATAATGTAGGAATGCTATTAACAATAAAAACTAGGTTATCTAGACACTTCTCCATGAAGGACTTAGGGGATGCATCCTAAGTCTTGGGGATTTGGATCTATAGAGATAGATCCAAGAGGATGCTTGGCTTATCCTAATCTAGGTACATAGACACTATTGTCAAAAGATTTAGCATGAAAAATTTCAAGAGAGGTCTCATACCGATGAGACACGGGATATCACTTTCTAGGAGTATATCCCCAAAGACTCCTGAAGAAAGGGCGAACATGGATAGAATATCCTATGCCTCAACGATAGGGTCTTTTATGTATGCCATATTACGTACTAGGCCGAATATAGTGCATGCTTTGAGTGTCACGAGCAAGTATCAAATAGATCCAGGCTTGAGGCACTAGAAAGCAATAAAGTATATCCTTAAGTACTTGAGAATGACTAAGGATCTTTTACTGGTATATGGAGATAGTAGCCTCAGGGTTGAAGGCTACACGAACTCGAGTTTCTAGTCCGATGCCGATGATAGCAAGTCTAATTTGGGATATATGTACACCTTGAATGAAGGATCATTATGCTGAAAGAGTTCCAAGAAAGATACTACTACTGATTCGACCATAGAGGCGAAGTACGTTGTTGCATTAGAGGCAACAAAGGAGGGAGTCAAGATGAAGAAATTCATCACAGATCTAGGAGTCGTTCCGAGTAGTAAGAAACTGATTCCCTTGTATTGCGACAACTACTGGGTGATTGTTCAAATAAGGGAACTTCGGTTTTAACAAAAGTGTTCTGAGGAAGTTCTAACTTATTAGAGAGATCATGGCCTGAGAAGATATAGTAGTGGAAAGAGTTTTATCCAAAGATAATATCGTAGATCCACTAATAAAGTCGTTGTCTTAGATTGCCTTTGAGCATCATAGGGGTTTGATGGGGATCAGACACAAGTGATTGACTTTAAGTCAAGTAAGAGATTATCAATCATAAGTACCTTGCAAGTCAATCATGTGAGTGAAGGCACGTATGACATGACACACACTCTTTTTACTTATTATATTATTTAGTATTTTATCACTTTATATTGCTTGTTGCATATATATATATATATATATATATATATATATAATATTATATATATATATATATATATATATATATATATATATATATATATATATATATATATATATATATATATATATATATATATATATATATATATATATATATATATATATATATATATATATATATATATAATATTAGGAATGAGTCGGCACTAAGAGGAGGGGGGTGAATTAGTACAATAGTAAAAATGTCAATTTCGTAAATCTTTCGTTTCGATTTAAAATCGATTTCAGAAATGTGTTTAACTTAAAACACGTTCGTAAGAGTGTGCAGTTAGAGTAAAGAGGAAGTATGACAGTTTGCAATAAATGTAAATAGCAAAGCAGAAATGCAAACCAGATTTTATAGTAGTTCGATCGTCGTGACCTACATCCACTCTTGATTCCTCTTCCGTCGAGGTCACTAGCATCCACTAACGGTCTTTCTTCAATGGACAAAGACTAACTACCCTTTTACACCCCTCTTCTCCTTTTCACAAGTTTAGGAGACAACCTTTTACAATCCTCTTTTACAAGGTATCCCTCTCACATCTCCCTTAGAACTCTCTCTAAGCTTTAGAAGGAGGAAACTCAACTTTCTAATAGGGTTTACAACTTTAGAATCATAGAGTTTTACTCAATATTTCTTGTTACTCTATGTAGGAATAGCTGGTGTATTTATAGACGTCAAATGGCTTCAAAACTTGGAGCCAAAATTTAAATCCCCAAGATTTCTAAGTACGGGCAGTACCACCGCCTACACTGGGTGGTACCATCGCTTGCAGCTTGGCACTGGGCGGTATCATTGCCCAATCTGGTGGTACTACCACCTAACACACTATCACTCGGCGGTACCACTACCCACTATGGTAGTACCAGTGCTTGACAACCTCGGAGATCGAATTTTGAGTTTTCCAACTCACAAGCAGTTCTATCGCTTGGCCCAACATTTGGGTCATTGAATGGGCCTCCCAATGAGCCCAAATCACTCCCAATTTAGGCCCAATTGGCCCCTAATTGAGTTGACCCAATTACAACCCAATTATGTGCTAACTATGAATTTTAAGGCATACACTAAGCTAAATAAGTCTGGTAAGTCTAGGTTTCTTCCGGTGAACTTCCGACGATCTCTCGGCAATGTTCTAGTGGACTCTCAACAAGCTCCTGGACTACACAACAATCTTCTTGGCGAGTTTCGATAAGCTTCTTTGGCAAGCTCCCAGACTTCTCGATCAATTCCGATAGAACTTCCGGCGAACTCTCGAACTCCCAACGAAATCTCATTCTTGACTCCAAGACTTCATTTTGCTTTATGCCTTGATCGCTATCATAGTTAATCCTGCTCGCTTAAAACCTACTTCAATCTTAGATAATTATTACAAATCTTGAATCAAATGTTGTCCGGCATGTCATTGGTTCATCAACGCTTCGTCTGATTCTTCGACGCATCGTCCTCTCTTACGACCTATTACCCAATCGGCTAGTTGACCTCTGCAACTCCAATTTCCATGGCGTAATTTTCGCTCTTCTTGGCCCGATGCCCGAACTTATGGCTCGAAGCCTTCTACTGATACGTCGACCGATCCTTCAACTCGACGTCCAATCTTCTAATATGTTTCTCTCCGGCCCAACATGATTCTTCCTGCTTTAATTGTCTTTCCTTGATCAAAGCTTTTTGCATCACTCAAAATGTAGATCAGATCATAAACACTATCAATTGGTTTCATCATCAAAATTCGAGATTCAACACTTTCTTGTAAACTCACATATGCACCCTATTGCCACTGACTCTTCCCACCACCCGTTATCGCTAATTACTAGCCTGAGCCTACCCCCATCACTCCCTACCATCAAATGCTACCCCCAATTTGCTTACCTATGCAGCATGTAGACTCTCCCCATCACTCGTCATTCCTAGCCCATACTCCTTGCCCGATGCTCTCCCATCCATTGTTATCACCACTAATATTGTAGCCATCGGCTTTGTCGACGGCAAAGTGCAAGCTAGTAAATTTTTGCTTCTTTTGCAATGTGCAAGTTTTCAAGTTTTGCATCTTGAGCTAGCAATTTTTTTCCCCCTTTGTCATTGTCAAAAAGAAGGGAAGAATACAATGTTGTAATTCTTTTCCCTTTACATCAATTTTCAAATCAT
>LVTN01001047.1:36036-67693 GCA_001649415.1 Musa itinerans
TCATTAGTCATATGAAAATAGATCCAAAATCATCATCAAAATCACTTTTCAAAAAATTCAATGAAGGCAATGTAGATAGATTCACATGAGAACTTGATTCATGCATAATGTCTCCATTAAAAAAAAAATGTTATAATTCTGAAAAATTCATGATTCTTCTACAAAATTCTCCTCTTTAGTAAATGACAAAACGAAGCATAGGAGATCAAATACAAGATCTTGATTCACAAAAAAAATCTCAAGTATCAAATATCGAGAAATCAAGATCATGAATTGGATTATTTTCCTCTTTAGTAAATGACAAAGAGAAACATAAGAGATCAAATAAGCAATCTTGATTCATAAAAGATTTCATGTTATAAGTCTCGAGAAATTATGATTTCGATAAAACTCATTCAAATTCATCAAATCATTTTCATAGTCTAAGAGATTCACAAAAGCATAATATATATAGATTCAATAATCTTTTATCAAAAATTCAATAAGATAGAGATGGAAAATGTATTCCCTTTTTATGTGTTTTATTTTAAGTTGTTTGTTTCATACAAGTGTGCCTTTGTCTTTTTATGCGAAATAAAAACATGCGTCAACGTTTAGGATCAAAAAATAAATTTCATCTTAAAAACCATCAAGACCAAAATAAGTATAACTCATTAAATATAAGGCTTCTTCAAACAAGATATTTGATTCATCATTTTAATTTCAATGATAATATATTTTCCTTTTTATGTGTTTCATTTTATGTTATTGATTTTGTATAAGTATACTCAAATTTTTGTATGAAAACCATCCATCTTGTTTAAAACCAAAAAAGCAACTTTCATTGCGACAAAGATTAATAAGCCATGAATCGCAAAAATCATCATGCATAATTTTGAAATATAAACTTATTAAGCATGATCATTATGCATCACTACTTTGGGTATGACATCAAACATGGTTTTAAATTTTCAAGGTATAACATACACAATTTCAAACTATAAACTCATTAAGCATGATATCATCAAACATGATTTCATAAAGCATTTTCAATTAAAATCGGAAATCATCAATTTAGATACACATTATTTAAAAAAAAAAACATACATAGGATTAATCATTAGATTTAAATCTAACATTTTGTTGTATTTTCATAAAACATGCAATTGCCATTATCATTTTTAAAATTAGCTAGAAAAAGAAAGGCATGATCCCCTTTTATTTATTTATTTAATAATTTTTTTACTAACTAATTAAAAAGCAACATATGAAATGCATCAAGTAATTTCAAAATAAACTAAGGGGGTTTCGTTTGAGTTTTTTACCTCATTGTCGAGAGTCACCAAAGCAAAGTTTGTCATTTCATCTTCATCGGTTTGCTCTTCAGATGCACTCATTTCATCCAAGTCACTTTGAGTGCTCTCTTCTTCTTCCATTCATAGCAAGTAGTTGCATTCCTTTTAAGTTTTTTTTTGTTCTTTAATTCTTCTTCCATCACTTGAGCTTTTGCTCGAGTGGTCTTCAATTGTTCTATGTCCCAAATCATTTCTATTCTTTGGAAGGTTGTTATCAAGCTCTTCATGACCATTGCAAGTCATCTCATAGGTCATTAATGACCCGATAAGTTCTTTAAGTGAAAAATAGTTCAAATTCCTAGCCTCTTGAATGACCATTACTTTAGGGTCCCAACTCTTTGGAAGGGATCTCAATATTTTATTAACGAGTTCAAAATTCGAAAAATATTTGCCAAGTACTTTTAGACTATTGAACGATATTCGTAAAATAGGTGTACATGTCTCCAATAGTCTCGCTTGGTTCCATTCAAAACAACTCAAAATCATGCATCAAACGATTTATTCTAGACTCTTTTACTCTATTTGTGCCTTCGTGTGTGATTTCAAGTGTGTGCTAAATGTCAAAAGACGTTTCACAAATTGACACTCAATTGAACTCGTTTTTATTTAAAGTGCAAAACAAGGTATTCAAAGCCTTTGCATTTAAAGAGAAAGTCTTCTTCTCCAACTCATTCTAATCATTCATTGGAAGAGAAGACTTTTGAAAGCCAAATTCAACTATATTCCATAAATCGAGATTCAACGAAAGCAAGAAAACTCTCATACGAGTTTTCCAATAAGTGTAGTCCATCCCATTGAACGTTCGTAAATGTGTTTAACTTAAAACACATTCGTAAAAGTGTGCAATTAGAGTAAAGAGGAAGTATGGCAGTTTGCAATAAATGTAAAGAGCAAAGTAGAAATGCAAACCAGATTTTATAGTGGTTCGGTCATCGTGACCTACTTCCACTCTCAATTCCTCTTCCATTGAGGCCATTGGCATCCACTAACGGTCTTCCTTCAATGGGTGAAGACCAACTACCCTTTTACACCCCTCTTCTCCTTTTCACAGGTTTAGGAGATAACCTTTTACAACCCTCTTTTATAAAGTATCCCTCTCACACCTCCCTTAGAACTCTATCAAAGCTTTTGGAGGAGGGAACTCAACTTTCTAATAAGGTCTACAACTTTAGAATCACAGAGTTTTGTTCAATCTTTCTTGTACTCTATGCAAGAATAGCTGGGGTATTTACAAACCCCAAATGGCTTCAAAACTTAGAACCGAAATTCAAATCCTCGAGATTTCGTGGTATGGGCGGTACCATCGCCTGCATTGGGTGAAACCACCGCCTGTAGCCTGACACTGGGCTATACCACCACCTAGTCTAGTGGTACTACCACCTGACACACTATCATTGGGCGGTACCACCACCCAGTCTAGCGGTACCACTGCCTGACAGCCTTGAAGACCGAGTTTTTTGAGTTTTCCAACTTATAGGTGGTTCTACTGCCTATTCTGGCGGTGCCACCGCTTGCCCAACATTTGGGTTATTGAATAGGCCTCCTAATGAGCCCAAATCACTATTAATTTAAGTCCAATTAGCCCCTAATTCAGTTGGCCCAATTACAACCTAATTATGTGCCAACTACAAATTTTAAGGCATACACTAAGCTAAATAAGTCTAGTAAGTCTAAGTTTCTTCTGGCGACCTTTCGGCGAACTTCCGACAATCTCTTGGCAATGTTCCAACGGACTCCCGGCAAGCTCCTGGACTTCACAATGATCTTCTTGGCGAGTTCCGATGCGCTTCTTTGGTAAACTCCTAAACATCTCGGTCAATTTCGGCAGAACTTTCGATGAATGTCCGGACTTTCGACAAATCCCAACAAAATCTCATTCTTGACTTTGGGACTTTATTTTGCTTTATGCCTTGATCGCTATCATAGTTAATCTTGCATACTTAAAACCTACTTCGATCTTAGACAATTATTACAAAGCTCGAATCAAATGTTATCCGGCATGTCATTGGTTCATCGATGCTTCATCCGATTCTTCGGCGCATCATCCTCTCTTGGGGCCTATTACCCAATTGGTCAATTGACCTTTGTAACTCCGATTTCCTTGATGCAATTTACCCATTCATATGATGGAGGCAGCTGGTCTCATAGCTGCTCATGTGGGGACACTAGGGCTACAATGCAGGTGCTCATTAGAGAATGAGTTTACTAATTGATCCACTCATGGAATGCATGATAGTTAATGATACCTCATTGTCAAACAATGATTATGTTGTCCTAGTGGTGTACTTGCTTCTTAGACTTGAGATACGAAGGATATCCTGTATGAATACTTCATTCTTTGATATCAGACTTATAGGCTTAGAAGTTTTAGATCTAGCACAGCCATGTTAGATCAATACGACACTAAGAGGGGGGGGGGGGGGGGTTGAATTAGTGCTTTCGTTAAAAACGTCGGTTTTGAAACTTTGTATGACTAAAACTGATATCTGAAAGATATTAAATTAAAAGTGTATGAAAGTATAGTGAATAAGTAAATAAAGGAGTTTGCAATGAAAGTAAAGAACTTAAAGTAAATGCAAACCAAGTTTTATAGTGGTTCGGTCATTGTTAACTACATCCACTCCCGATTCCTCTTCCATCAAGGCTACCAGCATCCACTACCAATCTTTCTTCAATAGGCAAAGACCAACTACCCTTTTACACTCTTTCTCCTTTCAAGGGCTTAGGAGACAATCCTTACAACCTCTCTTTCTTAAACCTCACTTCTCCCTTTAGAAGAACTTTCTAAATACTAGGAAGAATGAACTCTAAATCCTAAGATAGATTACACAATTTTTCTCAAGTATTCTTTCCCCCCTTTTAACTCAATTCATGCTTAATTCTTGTGTATTTGGAGCAAGGATGAGAGGGGTTTTTATAGGCCCCAAATGGATTCAAACTTGGAGCCTAAAAGTGTCTCATCCCCAGTTTTTCGGGTACTGACGGTACTACTACCTGCAGCACTAATACTAGGCGGTACCATTGCTCAGTCTGGTGGTACCACTACCTAACATAGTCTGGGAGACTGTGTCTAGGTGGTACCACCGCTCAATCTAGCGGTACCACTGCTTGACACTGTCTTGAAGACTGTCTGGCGGTACCACCGCCTAGTCTAGCAATACCACGCCTGACACAATCTTGAAGATTATGTTTGGACAATACCACCACCAAGTCTGTGCGGGACCACCGTCAGACCCTGCTATAGGACACTGAATGGGCCAAACAATAGGCCCAATTCAGCCTTGATTCAGGCCCAATTGGGCCCTAATTGAGTTAGCATTGTTTCACTCCAATACCAATTCAATTAGACCTAAACTAACTCGATCAAGACAAATTATTACAAAGCATTAATCACATATTGTCCAACATGTCATTGGTTCATCCGGTGCTTTGTCCGACCTTTTAGCACATCGTCCTCTCCTTCGATATATTGCCCAATCGACATACTGTCTTCCCGCAACATCCGATCTCCTTGGCGCAATGTTCGATCTTCTTGGTCTGATGCCCAAATTCATGGCACGAAGCCTTCTACCGACACGTCGATCGATCCTTCAGCTCGACGTCTAATCTTCTGACATGTTTCACTTTGGCCCAATATTGATTCTTCCTACTTTAATCAAATTATCTCTCCATGATCGAAGCCAATCCTGCATTACTCAAAACGTAGAATAGATCACAAACTCTATCAATTGGTTTCATCATCAAAATCCAAGATTCAACAATCTCTTCCGTTTTTATGATGACAATCAATTGATGACGGAATTTAAACCAAACTCCCCCTATCAATATGCCATATTGATAGAAACATAAATTCAGAAATAAATTATGAATCCAAGCAACATGTCATCATAAAATCATACATAATCAAAATTTTAATACATCATTCCATGCATGATTGTCATCATAACTTCTCCCCCTTTGTCATCAACAAAAAAGAGAAGTGCAACTAGTAAATTTTTGAGATATAATTTCAAATCATTGTATTATAAACATAGTTTCAAGTATTTGAAACATCATTGCATATATCATCATGCAAGCTAGCAAGATTTTCAAATATGAAAGTTAGCAAAACTTTTGCATCTTTTTGAAATGTGTAAGTTAGCAAACATTATTTCTCTTTTAAGATTAGCAAACTAGCAATTTTAGCAAATTTTTCATCACTTTAAAACATACAAGCTAGCAAATTTTAGAGATGTGTAAGTTTAGCAATATTTGCTTTTCTTTTGCAATGTGCAAGTTAGCAACTTTTGCTGTAAGCTAACAATTTTTCTCCCCTTTTGTCATTGTCAAAAAGAAGGGAAGAATACAATATTATAATTCTTTTCCCTTTACATCAATTTCCAGATCATGACAAAGATATAGTATCAATCTTATTTCAATATGGCTTATTGAAATAAGGTAACATTTCAGAAAATGATAGTTATTGACTTTCACATCATTTTATCAAAAAATTATAAGTATTACATGCATCATTCCAAATCATAAATATTTTAAATCAAGATGGTATCAAAATGTCAAATTACATTATATCCTACCTTGCATAATCATAACTTCTCATTTGTATGTATCAACATAATATCATGAGTATTTTATGCATAATTTCATATCATCGCATCAAGAATATCAAGAAAAATTAGTTAGGTGATGAGATATACACTTCATGAATACAAGGGAGTCATGAACCAAATTTCAAATTGTGAATATCGAAAAATCAAGAGAAAAATTATGATTCTTTTTGGATTACTCAAATAACGAAAAGAAGAATCATAGTAAATAATATTAATTCACAAAAAATCTCATGTTATAATTCTAAAAAACAATCAGGATCATGTTATAGATAAGACTCATTCAAATTCCAATCGTCAAATCATCAAAATCATTTTCAAGAAATTCATAAAAAAAGACATATATATATTCATTAATCTCTTCTTTTTTTTCATCAATGATTCAATTACATCATGAGATATACAAATCATAATTACAAAGAAGTCATATAAAAATTATGACATGAAAGATATTAATATGAAAGATCGATTTGTGAATGATTCATCGTAACAAATCTCCTTTTTAGTAAATAACAAATAAAATCATAGGAGATCAAATAAGATATCTTAATTCAAATAAATCTCAAATTATTAATGTTAAGAATCAAGATTAATTTGAGTAAATCTTCTCTTTAACGAGTAAATCATACGTGAATCAAGAAAAATATTTCATATAAAATACATCTTATGTCACAAACATCGATAAATGATTTGATTGGATATATCATCTCATTATTAAAATAAATCATACGAAAAGAAATCCAAAATCATCATCAAAATCACTTTTAAGAGTTTCAAAATGACATAAATAGATTTATCAATTTCTTATTGAAAAATCGATAAGATAGAAAAATTATCAAAATGCATTCCCTTTTTAGTTGTTTCAATTCATGTGATTAATTTCATACAAGCATGTCCTTATTTTTTTTATCCCAAACAAAACATGTATCATCGTTAAAAATCGAAAGAGCAAGATTTATCACAAAAATCATCAAGATCAAAAAGTGTAACACAATTCCAAAACATATGATTTCAAATCATTATTACTTCAAATCCTCATGCATAATATAAAATCATCATGAAACCAAACCTTTTAACATTTTCATTACATTATTAAAACATCAAGCATGATTTTATTGAACATAACGCATTTTCAATCAAAATCATGTTGTTTGTTGTAGTAATGTATTTTTCTTTTTAAGTGAATCTAACTTTTTATGCTTAGTGCTAGGAGTTAACATGCAATTGTCATGCTCAAATTTTAATTATTATTATTTTAAAATCATTAGAAAGAGAAGCATGATATTTTTTTATAATTTTTTTATTTTTTACTAACTAATTTAAAAATAACTCATGAAAAGCATCAAGTAATTTCAAAATAAAGTAAAGGAGATTCTTTTGAGTTGTTTACCTCATTGTCGAGAGTCATCAAAGCGAAGTTCACCACTTCGTTTTCATCGGTTTGCTCATCATCTTCGGATGCACTCGTTTCGTCCCAAGTCACCTTAAGTGCTTTCTTGTTCTTTGACAATTTTTTCTTTTTAAGTTCATTTTTATTCTTAGTTTCATGTTTTATAAATTTTATAAATTTACTTTTGAGGAGTTCTATGTCATCATCACTTAAGTTTTCACTTGAGTAGTCTTCTTTTGTTCTAAGTACAAAATCCTTCTTATTCTTTGAAATGTTGTTCTCATGTTCATCAGTTCATCATGTGCCTTGTACGTCATTTCATAGATCATTAATGACCCGATAAGTTCTTTAAATAGAAACTTGTTTAAGTCTTTAGCCACTTGTTTCGCCGTCACTTTCAAATCCCAACTTTTTGGAAGGGATCTTAGTATTTTATTAACAAGTTCAAAATTAAAAAAATATTTACTAAGACTTTTTAAACTATTGATGATATCCGTAAAACGGGTGTACATGTCAATGATAGTTTCGCTTGAATTCATTTGAAACAATTCAAAATCATACATCAAAATATTAATTTTTTAATCTTTAACTCTACGAGTGCCTTCGTGTGTGATTTTAAGAGTGTGCTAAATGTCATAAGCCGTTTTGCAAATAGAAACTCGATTGAATTCATTTTTATCTAAGGCACAAAATAAAGCATTTATAGCTTTTGAATTTAAAGAAAAAATTTTATTCTTTAAATCATTCCACTCATTCATTAGATTAGATGACTTTTGAAAATCATTTTTAATGATATTCCATAAATCGAGGTTCAATGAAAGTAAGAAAACTCTCATCCGAGTTTTCCAATAAGTGTAGTCCATCCCATTGAACATAGGAGGATGAATGATAAAGTAACGCTCTTGAAAGCCGAAAAGAGCCATTTCTCTTAGGTGTTAAACCAAATGAGAAAAATGTGGCTCTAATACCAACTGTTAGGATCAATAGGCACTAAGATGGGGGGGTGAATTAGTGTTTTTGTTAAAAATGTCAGTTTTGAAACTTCGTACGATTAAAACCGATATCCGAAAGATGTTAACTTGAAAGCATATAGAAGTGTAGTGAATAAGTAAATAAAGTAGTTTACAATGAAAGTAAAGAGCTTAAAGTAAATGTAAACTAAGTTTTATAGTGGTTTGGTCGTCGTGACCTACATTCACTCTCGATTCCTCTTCCATCGTGACTACCGGCATCCACTACCAATCTTCCTTCAATGGGAGAAGATCAACTATCCTTTTACACTTCTTCTCATTTTTACGAGTTTAGGAGACAACCTTTACAACCTCTCTTTCTTAGACCTCACTTCTCCCTTTAGAAGAACTTTCTAAATACTAGGAAGAAGAGACTATAAATCCTAAAAGAGATTACATAATTTTTCTCAAGTATTCTTTCTCCCCTTTTAACTCAATTTCGTGCTCAATTCTTGTGTCTTCTAAGCAAGGATGAGAGGGGTATTTATAGGCCCCAAATGAATTCAAACTTAGAGCCTAAAATTGTCTCATCCCCCATTTTTGGGGTACTATTGGTACCACCGCCTATGCTGGGCGGTACTACTGCTTGCAACTCTAACACTGGGTGGTACCACTGCTTAGTATAGCGGTACTACCACTTGACACAGTCTGGAAGACTGTCTAGGCAGTACCACTGCCCAGTCTGGCGATACCACTGCTTGATACAGTCTTGAAGACTATGTTTGGGCGGTACCACCGCCCAACACAATCTTGAAGATTATGTCTAGGCGGTACCACTACCAAGTCTAGGTGGTACTGCCCAATGTCAGAGCTGTAGGCGGTTGTTAGGACTCTAGCTAGGAGAGTCCTAATTGAGTTTCATTGAACCCTTGTAAAACCTACCTAGCCGACCCCTATTAAAGAGGTGAAGAGGTCGGCTAAGGATACGATTAGTTTGGCGATTGCTTCTTAGAGAAGCATTAGGAGTTGGTTAGAAGTAGGAGTCTTGAGGAGTTGGTTAAAAGCAGGAGTCTTGAGTAGGAGTCCTATTAGGAGTGGGGTTTAGAAGCCCTATAAATAGTCATGTATTCACCCTCTTTTGCAAAGAATAGATGAATCCTTTTAGCAGCCTTTGAGTAGCAACATAGAGGAAAGAACCCCTATGAGTTCCAACGAGGCCGATCCCCTAAAGAGATTAACCCTAAGCTTAGAATCCACAAGGGTTCTAACACTTGGTATCAGAGCAGTGTTCTTAGCATCTCGCTGCCCTTCCACGGCCATCCATGAGCCCTCCACAGTCGCCGAAAGCAATTCCCACAATTACTTAAAAGATCATCATCGAATTCTGCCGTCATCTTCACCACCGCAGATCATCCTTTGATCTCCCCGTGAATTGCAACATGTTCTGGTTTCCTACCTTACTACCGCTGCAATTTAGTTATCCTTATTCAAAAATCTAAAAACAAATTGTTCCTATATTGCTGCATAAACTTTTCATCGTAAAGTTTTTATCTCTACGACGAAAGATGCACTACAGAATTCCAACCGCATAACACAGTTTGTTTGATCTTGATACTTTATTTTTTCTGTTCAAATCTCTATGAAATTTTTACAATAGCTTTGACTCTTCCTAACAGCATATTTTCCTTTGGTTTCGTCAAAAAATTCTTAATATAAACCACTGACCTTTTATATCTAAACTACTACACTTTAGACGTAAAAACCTGCTACAGTACCTTTCCATGATCCTCAATTTTTTCAAACCTTCCACCACCCCATGCGTCACGCCCCTCAAAATATTGATAATATTTAAAAATTTTCATCACAAATCAATCCAGGATCCAAACATACATTTGAGGACACTGAAAAACATTCAACCAAATTCACCTCCATAAAACCTGTGTAGTTTATAATCATATATCACATCACTTGATAATTCATATTTATAGAAACCCAAGCTAACTTAACAAAACATTAACATTACTTATAAATCCATAAGCTAAATAATTTATACAATTAGATCTCCACCCATTTACCAGAGGTTCATAACATCGAAACTTAAACTTAACATTCTGAAATTTCCAATAAGAGGGATCTTTTAACACTTTTACATGACATATCCATTCAGGTTCATCGACAACATTTCATTACATACAAAATATGCTTATACAACAATAACCGCAATATAACAACCAATAAGATTTGCCCATAATTCTGAATAGCTCTCCATTGCCTCAGCCCAATACAAACATCTCAGAGAGTGACAAATTGACCTGAAAGATTTATATAATAACGGAGTGAGCTAAAAACAGCTTAGCAAGTGACAAAGCATATCCGTAACGAAAAGGGACAGTTTCAAACAAACAATGTATCACAATGCAAGACAAAATCCAAGAGATTCAAGGATATCATCTCATTAGATATAGAATCGCAAATGTCATTTCATTCAGAACATATTTGGTTCATAACAAATGGTGCACAGAGTAATTGGAACATATCAATAGCGTATGAAATGTTCCGGAGCATATCAACAGCGTATGGAACATTTCGGAGTATATCAATGGCAAATAAAACATTTCAGAGCATATCAATAACAATAGAACATTTCAGAACATATCAAAGGTATATGAAATATTTCGGAGTATATCAGTAACAAATGAAACGTTTCGGAGCTCATCAATGGCATATGAAATGTTTTAGAGCATATCAATAACAAATGAAAAGTTTCGAAGCTTATAAATGGTGTATGAAATGTTTCGAGCATATCAATGACGTATAGAATATTTCAGAGCATATCAATCACAAATACCAAATAAAAGCTCAAACGTTATATTTGACATTGCATTCATATCATTCTTATCCAAAGCATGTACAAAAACACATAACCAAAGCTCTAGATATCATATCAAACATATAGAAGGTGCAGTAGGACCACAGATAGAATGTGATTAATCCATTTCTGAATGACCACCAGATAGAAGTCTCCCACGTCTAGGAGCTCCATCCACCCACGTCTGGGTGAAGTCAGAAGGGGCCAACAGAGCATCACAAGCTCTATGCATAACTCCCTTTATCATTTCTAGCAAAGGTTCACAATATCCCACAAACACCATAATACAAAAAGACAATGTGAACAATAAATTGGCACGTATCGGAAGCACATGCAGAACAACAAAATATACATATGCCTTTATGAGTCAATACGATGCAAACATAATCTTTCACAATTACATTCAAATTTGAAAGGAAATAAAAGCAAGAGCATACAAGGATTCCAAGTAAACACATATAGCCTAATTAAAATAAGAAGGTTAGATGAATTCAATGTCCAAAGGAATAAAACTGGAATAGGCACATATCTAAAGCAAATGCAGAACAATGGGATATACATGTGCCTATACCAGTCAATACGATACAACATAAACTTTACATAATAGATTTCAAAAATATAAATAATTTAAGGACACGAGCATACAAGAATTCAAAGAAGTAATATAAAGCTCAATTGATTGAAGGAAGATAAATGAAATCAATTTCCAAATGAATGAAACTAGAATATACGAAATCGACCAAAGCTTGATTTTTGGAAGAATTCGAGAGGCACATTAAACAAATGATTCAAACTATCAATTTTGCTCCAATTTACTCAGAAAAATATTATTGGAAAGATATTTCAATCTACTTTCAGATAAAATAAGCTTCATATGAATTGAACTATCCAACAGAGAGTTACAAATAATTTGGTAAACAAGGGTCGGAGAATAAAATCTTTGTTTCGCAAAATTCATAAGGTCAGATTCAACAGATAACTGGGCAGGTGTTTGGACTCCAAATCTTTCTATCCATATATCAAAAGAAAGATCTATGAGTCTAATTTCTATTGAAATTAGTTTGAACAAATCGGAGTTTCCAACAAAGACTTATAGGCAGCTCGATATCGAAAAAGTCAGAAGTTATGGTCCCTGTTTTACATAATCTATAAGGTTAAATTAAATAGAAATTTAGGTGAATAATTAGACTTCAAATTTATCAAACTTAGTATCCAAAGAAAGGTTTATGAGTCTATATTCAAATCAAACTAGTTTTATTGAAATTAGAACTCTGTGTACGGATTTATAGCTAAAACAAGATGGAAGAGTCAAAATCTTAAAAGTTTTCCAGATTCAAATTGTTACGTCTAAACAAGAGATGTATCAATTGCAAGGCTAGAGCAAGTCAAAGTTTTCATATTCAAGGCAAAAGCAGAGATGAAATTGCATTAGAAAAGATCGAAACACATGCAATATGAAGGATCAGAACACTTGCCTTTCGAAGATTTCGATCTCAAGATCCGAAGAAGGTGTAAGCCCAAATCCTTCTTCTACTTTTCCCCTTGCAATAGAAAGGATCGAAATACTTGCAATAGAAAGGATCGAAATACTTACCCTTCGAAGATTTTGATCTGAATATCCGAAGAAGGTGTAAGCCCGAATCCTTCTTCTACTTTTCCTCCGTCTCCTCTTCCTGTTTCATTTTCTGCACCTATCTTCTTTTTCCTAGCCACAGTTGCCACAATCACAGTTGCATCCATGGTCGCAGTCGCAACCACCATCGCAGCCCCTTTCACTACGCTACTTCCTTTCTCCCTTCTCTCGTTCCTTCTTTTCTTTCCCAAACATAATTGCCATAGTCATCGCCGTTGCCTCAGTTGCCATAGCCACATCGCTGCCGCAATCGCAGCCACGGCCATAGCCTCGATCGCAGTCACAACCGCAGCCTCCTCTTCCCTCTCGTCTCCCTCTTCTTCTTCCTTTCCTTCTTTCTTTCCTAGCTGCAACTGCTGCTACCACGGCCACAGCCACCACAATCGCAGCCTCTTCTTCCTCCCCTTCTCTTCTTCCTCTCCTTCCCTTCTTCTTCTTCTCCTCTTCTCCTTCCTCCCTTTCTTTCCCAGCTGCAACTGCCGCAGCCCCCTTCTTTCCCTTCTCTTCTTCCTCTCTTCCCTTCTCCCTTCCTCTTTTTCTTTCTCTGCCACAGTTGCTGATGCCACAACCGCAGCCATAGCTCCCCTTCCTCTCTTCTTCCTCACATTCTTTTCTTCCTCTCCTTCTCTTCTAGCTGCAGCTGCCACTACTGTAGCGGCAGCCCCTTCTTCTTTCCTTTCTCCTTCTTCTCCTCTTCTTCTTCTTCTCTTCTTCTCCTCTTCTTCTTCTTCTCTTCTTCTCCTCTTCTTCTTCTTCTCTTCTTCTCCTCTTCTTCTTCTTCTCTTCTTCTCCTCTTCTTCTTCTTCTCTTCTTCTCCTCTTCTTCTTCTTCTCTTCTTCTCCTCTTCTTCTTCTTCTCTTCTTCTCCTCTTCTTCTTCTTCTCTTCTTCTCCTCTTCTTCTTCTTCTCTTCTTCTCCTCTTCTTCTTCTTCTCTTCTTCTCCTCTTCTTCTTCTTCTCTTCTTCTCCTCTTCTTCTTCTTCTCTTCTTCTCCTCTTCTTCTTCTTCTCTTCTTCTCCTCTTCTTCTTCTTCTCTTCTTCTCCTCTTCTTCTTCTTCTCTTCTTCTCCTCTTCTTCTTCTTCTCTTCTTCTCCTCTTCTTCTTCTTCTCTTCTTCTCCTCTTCTTCTTCTTCTCTTCTTCTCCTCTTCTTCTTCTTCTTCCCTTCTTCTCCTCTTCTTCTCTTTTCTCTACTTCTCTTCTTTTCCCCAATGCCCCACAGCTCGTCTCTCTGTTTCCAATGGGAAACAGAGTGCGTGGGAGGCGGTGGGATAAGAATGCTATTTCCCTTTTCTCTTTTTTTCTTTTCTCTTTTTTTGCAACTTAACAGTTTAGTCCTTGAAATTTCTATATTTACATATAGGTCCTCTAATTTACAAATAGATACATAAATTTCAGAAATGAAGGATATTACACTCTCCCCCCCTTGAAAGAAAATTTAGTCATCTAAATTTGGTTATACCTCAATCGATGAAAAGATGAGGATTATGTTTTCTTCATTTCCTCCTCCTACTCTCAAATTGTTTAATTAATACAATACAATTACACAATCATCAAAGAGTGACTGAAATATCCTCCTCCTTGATCTTTAATAGATGGTAACCCGACCTCCGATCAATCTTGGAAAGTACTTATGCACCCTGCTATTGATCAAACAAGTCGTCACTTTTGGATAGATGATACTTTTTTTTTTTATCACCTAATTCAATTGTCTAAAATTAATGTAAACTCTTAATGTTCGATCCATCTTCTTAACTAACACTAGAGTAACCCATGATGAAATACTAGGCCAAATAAAACCCTTAACTAATAGTCCTTGTAGTTGCTTTTTCAATTCCACTTACTCAAATGGTGTCATTTTGTAGAGAGGCTTAGATATTGGGATTGTCTCAAGGACCAAATCAAAAGCAAAGTGACACTTGGAGGTAAATCATATCCAATACTCTCAAAATAAAAGATGGGCTGATCTAATATACAAAAAGTGATCATTTTTATATAATAATCTATACTGGTATGATAAGAAGATAGCCAATCCATACCAAGTATAATATTAAAACTCCAAATCTCTAGGAGAACCAAATCAGTAAAAAGTTCATGTTCTCTAATAAAAATATCAAACAAGATGACTAGATCAAGTTCGTTATCAAAGAATCCCCAATGGTCATATTTACATATAGCATATAATTCAATGGTCTAGGTTGAATGCCCAAGTAATAAGTAAAATATTATGAATCAAATCATATATGAGACTCATGGTTTAACATTTTTTTTTTTTTACATTCTTTCAGAAACATAGTTAATAGCTTCAACTAGTGATTCAGAAGCTTTAGAATCATATTCGGTGATAACATACACTCTGACATGAGCTGATGATTTAGGAGGTAGTAGCTTTTTATTCTTATTCAAAGGGCAGTCTTTTAATTCATGATTCAACTTCTCACATGCAAAATAGGCTCTCTTCACCAATAAATACAAACTTGTTTCCTAATTTAACCTGCAATTCACATATGATCGAGTCTTTTGTGGTGACTTCCCTTTTCAAATCCAAATGTCTTGACCCTCTTGTTATTCCTTTCTAATTTATTTACAATCATATTTTTATTAGTAAACTTTTCATTGTCATTCTAGCCACTAATCTCCAAAAATTCTTTTCATTGTTCTCATTAATAATCAGCCTCTACTTCCACTATAAGGTGGCAAAAGAAATCTTTTGATAATCAGAATAATTTCGTACATCAAATATCTTCTCCATTCGCATCATCCATTTTTCTACCACCAATGGATTAGGTGCACCATGCTTCTGTTGCGCCACTCTGATTCAATATCCCCAATCACCCCTTTCATCCCACTTAATTAATCAAAACTAGATGAAGTAGGAGAACCAAATGTCCTCGTCCTCCTATATTCCTAAAAGACATTAAAGAAAATTTTCATCGATCACTATAGTTTACTAGACCTCAATATATTTTGCACGTCAACATATCAAATATTTTAGTGATCCTCAAACTATGCTCTAATACCACCTTTGTCACGCCCCTCAAAATATCGATAATATTTAAAATTTTTCATCATAAATCAATCCAGGATCCAAACATACATTTGAAGATACTGAAAAATATTTAGCCAAATTCACCTCCATAAAACCTGTGTAGTTTATAATCATATATCACATCACTTGATAATTCATATTTATAAAAACCCAAGCCAACTTAACAAAACATTAACATTACTTATAAATCCACAAGCTAAACAATTTATACAATTAGATCTCCACCCATTTACCACCAGTTCATAATATCAAAACCTAAACTTAACATTCTGAAATTCCAAATAAGAGAGATCTTTTAACACTTTTACATGACATATCCATTCAGGTTCATCGACAACATTTTATTACATACAAAATATGCTTATATAACAATAACTACAATATATCAACCAATAAGATCTGCCCACAATTCTGAATAGCTCTCCATTACCTCAGTCCAATACAAACATCTCAGAGAGTGATAAGTTGACATGAAAGATTTATATAACAATGGAGTGAGCTAGTTCAGTAAGTGACAAAGCATATCTGTAACGAAAAGGGATAGTTTCAAACAAACAATGTATCATAATTCAAGACAGAATCTAAGAGATTCAAGGATATCATCTCATTAGATACAGAATCATAAATGTCATTTCATTCAGAACATATTTGGTTCATAACAAATGGTGCACAGAGTAATTGGAGCATATCAATAGCGTATGAAATGTTCCAGAGCATATCAACAGCCGTATGGAACATTTCGGAGTATATCAATAGCAAATGAAACATTTCAGAGCATATTAATAACAATGGAACGTTTCGGAACATATCAATAGCATATAAAATATTTCGGAGCATATCAGTAACAAATGAAATGTTTTGGAGCTCATCAATGGTATATGAAATGTTTCGGAGCATATCAATAAGAAATGAAAAGTTTCGGAGCTTATAAATGGCGTACGAAATGTTCTGGAGCATATCAATGACGTATGGAACATTTCGGAGTATATCAATCACAAATACCAAATAGAAGCTCAAACGTCGTATTTGACGTTGCATTCATATCATTCTTATCCAAAGCATGTACAAAAACACATAACCAAAGCTCTAGATATCATATCAAGCATACAGAAGGTGCAGTGGAACTACAGACAGAATGTGATTCATCCATTTCTGAATGACCACCAGACAGAAGTCTCCCACATCTGGGAGCTCCATCCACCCACGTTTGGGTGAAGTCAGAGGGGGCCGGCAAAGCATTGCGGGCTCTATGCATAACTCCCTTTACCATTTCTGGCAAAGGTTCACAGTATCCCACAAACACCAGAATACAAAAGGATAGTGTGAACAATAAATTGGCACATATCGAAAGTACATATGAAACAACGAAATATACATGTGCCTTTATGAGTCAATACGATGCAAATATAATCTTTCACAATTGCATTCAAATTTGAAAGCAAATAAAAGCAAGAGCATACAAGGATTATAGGCAAACACATATAGCCCAATTGAAATAAGAAGGTTAGATGAATTCAATGTCCAAAGGAATAAAACTGGAATAGGCACATATCTAAAGCAAATGCGGAACAATGGGTTATACATGTGCCTATACCAGTCAATATGATACATCATAAACTTTATATAATATGTTTCAAAAATATAAATAATTTAAAGACATGAGCATACAAGAATTCAAAGAAGTAATATAAAGCTCAATTGAATGAAGGAAGATAAATGAAATCAATTTCCAAATGAATGAAACCAGAATATGCGAAATCGACCAAAGCTCGATTTTTGGAAGAATTCGAGAGGCACATTGAATAAATGATTCAAACTATCAATTTTGCTCTAATTTACTCAGAAAAATATCATTAGAAAGATATTTCAATCTACTTTCAGATAAAATAAGCTTCATATGAATTGAACTATCCAACAGAGAGTTACAAATAATTTTGTAAACAAGGGTCGGAGAATAAAATCTTTGTTTAGCAGAATTCATACGATCAGATTCAATAGATAACTGGGCAGGTGTTTGGACTCCAAATCTTTATATCCATGTATCAAAAGAAATATCTACAAGTCTAATTTCTAATGAAATTAGTTTTGAATAAATCGGAGTTTCCAACAAAGACTTATAAGCAGCTCGGTATCAAAAAGGTCAGAAGTTACAATCCCTGTTTTATATATTCTATAGGGTTAAATGAAACGGAAATTTGGGTGAACAATTAGACTTCAAATTTATCAAACTTAGTATCCAAAGAAAGGTTTACAAGTCTATATTCAAATCAAACTAGTTTTATCAAAATTAGAACTCTGTATAAGGATTTATAGCTAAAACAAGATGGAAGGGTCAGAATCTCGAAAGTTTTCCAGATTCAAATCATTATGTCTAAACAAGAGATATATCAATTGCACGGCTAGAGCAAGTCAAAGTTTTCATATTCAAGGCAAAAGCAAAGATGAAATTACATTAGAAAGATTGAAACACATACAATAGGAAGGATCAGAACACTTGCACTGGGAAAGATCAAAATACTTGCAATAAGAAAGATCAGAATACTTGCAGGAGAAAAGATTGGGACACTTGCAATAGAAAGGATCGAAATACTTGTAATAGGAAGGATTAAAGCACTTGCCTTTCGAAGATTTTAATCCGAATATCCGAAGAAGGTGTAAGCTTGAATCCTTCTTCTACTTTTCCTCCGTCTCCTCTTCCTATTTCGTTTTCTGCACCTATCTTCTTTTTCCTAGCCACAGTTGCCACAATCACAGTTGTAGCCATGGTCGCAGTCGCAGCCACCATCGCAGCCTCTTTCACTGCGCTACTTCCTTTCTCCCTTCTCTCGTTCCTTCTTTTCTTTCCCAAACACAATTGCCATAGCCATCGTCGCTGCCGCAGCCACGTCGCTGCCGCAATCACAGCCACGACCATAGCCTCGGCCGCAGCCACAACCGTAGCCTCCTCTTCTCTCTCGTCTCCCTCTTCTTTTTCCTTTCCTTCTTTCTTTCCCAGCTGCAACTGCTGCTACCACGGCCATAGCCACCACAATCGCAGCCTCTTCTTCCTCCCCTGCTCTTCTTCCTCTCCTTCCCTTCTTCTTCTGCTCTTCTTCTCCTTCCTCCCCTTCTTTCCCAACTGCAACTACCGCAGCACCCTTCTTTCCCTTCTCTTCTTCCTCTCTTCCCTTCTCCCTTCCTCTTCTTCTTTCCCTGCCATAGCTGCAGGTGCCACAACCGCAGCCATAGCTCCCCTTCCTCTCTTCTTCCTCACCTTCTTTTCTTCCTCTCCTTCTTCTCTTCCAGCTGCAGCTGCCACCGCCGTAGCCATAGCCCCTTCTTCTTTCCCTTCTCTTCTTCTCCTCTTCTTCCTTCTTCCTCTCTAACGCATAGCGCCTCCTCTCCTCTGTTGCAGGAAACAGAGGTGCCGCAGCCACCTCCTCCCTCCTCTTCTTCTTCCCTTCTCCTCCCCGACGCCACACATATCCTCTCCTCTGTTTTCTCCTGCGGGAAAAAGAGGTGTTGCAGCCCTAGCTGCTGCCACCTCTCTCTCCGCTCCCTCTTACCTCTCTTCTTCTTCTTTTTCTTCTTTTCTTCTCTTCTTTCTCTTCCTCTTCCTCTTCTTCTCTTCTTCTCCTCTTCTTCCCTTCTCCTTCCCGACTCCCCACACTCTCCTCTTTTCTTCTTCTCCCCTTTCTTCTCCCTCTTCTTCTTCTTCTCTTCTTCTCCTCTTCTTCTTCTTCTTCCCTTTCTTCTCCCTCTTCTTCTTCTTCTCTTCTTCTCTTCTTCTTCTTTTTCTTCCCTTTTTTCTCCCTCTTCTTCTTCTTCTCTTCTTCTCTTCTTCTTCTTTTTCTTCCCTTTTTTCTCCCTCTTCTTCTTCTTCTCTTCTTCTCTTCTTCTTCTTTTTCTTCCCTTTTTTCTCCCTCTTCTTCTTCTTCTCTTCTTCTCTTCTTCTTCTTTTTCTTCCCTTTTTTCTCCCTCTTCTTCTTCTTCTCTTCTTCTCCTCTTCTTCTTCTTCTTCCCTTCTCCTCTTCTTCCCTTTTCTCTACTTCTCTTCTCCCAAACGCCCCACAGCCCCTCTCTCTGTTTCCAATGGGAAACAGAGTGCGTGGGAGGTGGTGGGATAAGAATGCTATTTCCCTTTTCTCTTTTTTTCTTTTCTTTTTTTTGTAACTTAACAGTTTAGTCCTTAAAATTTCTATATTTACATATAGGTCCTCCAATTTACAAATAGATACATAAATTTCAGAAATGAAGGATATTATACTATGCCATTAAGCCATCAACAGAAAAAAGATAGAGACATCTCTGATCTATAGGCATATGCTATGGCTTCTCAAGATCCAATTGATGCCAAATTTGAAGCATGAGAATCTCGGATTGAATCGCAGCTTGAATCGCGCTTTGAGGATAAATTACGCGCTTTGTTTGCAAAATTCAGAATTGGACAACCACCGAGTCCAACCAAATTTCAGCAAGAAGAGAGTTCAGAGAGGCCTCCAGAGAAGGAGGGACAGCCTTCGGACATGCTTCAGCCACACATGAGGGTGGACTTCCCGCTATGGGAAGAAGGAGACCCGGTAGGGTGGATTTCGCGCGTCGAACGTTACTTTTGCTACTACCAAACGTCGGATGATGCTATGGTGAAAATTACTGTCATCCACCTTGAAGGAGATGTTATTCAATGGTACAATTGGCTGGAATCTAATCATGGGGCTCTGACATGGAATTAATTTAAGAACACACTGCTGAATCATTTTGAACCTACAGAATATGAAAATAGCGATGGCCAACTCACAAAGATTCGACAAACCACTATGATTCAAGAGTACCAAACTAGGTTTGAGAAGCTATCCTACCTTACTCATGATTGGACTGACAATCAATTGTTATGAACATTCATCGAAGGACTCAAGCTAGAGATAAAAGGGGAGGTTAAGGCGCGGCAGCCCCGTACCGTGACAACAACGATTTCTTTCGCCCGAATATAAGAAAAATGGCTCAACCAAGATGCTCGGAGGATGAGAATCTCTCCTAGGCCCATGGCATATAAACCTCCTTCTACTCCCAGCCATCCTTCCTGCCAAAAAAAATGACAAGAGAAGAACTACGTGACTAATCAACAAAGGGTCTTTGTTGGCATTGCGACGAACCGTGGAACGATCATCGCTGCAAAAGGGGCCGCCTCCTACTGATTTAACCTATTGAAGACATGGAGGAGGAGGTCTAGGAGCATAAGGAAGAGGTCATAGATGAAGAACAGTAGCTGGTTGATATTATGATGCATGCCCTTGCCGGTTACGTGAACCCGCAAACAATGAAAGTGGGAGGACTTCTAAAGCAACAAGCTGTCACCGTTCTTATTGACACCGGAAGCCCTGATAATTTTATGAATAGCAAGGTTGCTGTCTGGATAGACTTACCTATTGATAATTACAATAGGTTTGACATTAAGGTCGTCGACCGATGAATTTTGAAGTGTGATCTTAGGTGCCCATGGGTGAAACTATTGCTGTAGGACCAAGAGATAATTACAGATTTCTTCCTCCTCCCTCTTAATAATTATATGACCATGCTTGGCATCGAATGGTTGATAATATTAGGTGATGTTTCCTAAAACTTTGTGAAACTAATTATGAAATTTTATAGTAAGGAGAAATAGGTGATACTGCATGGGAAACGTGGGAGCGACATAATGACGATTTGCACATAACGAATGGAGAAGCTTTTGCACAAAGTATGCAGTAGCTTTTCGGTACAACTTGAGCAACAAACTAAGGGAGAGCCAATATAATTTGAAGATCCAAACCTACTTCCTTTGCTTGCTGAATTTTCAGATATATTTGATAAACCACACAACCTACCTCCTACCCGTCGGCATGATCATTGTATATCGATTCTTCTAGGAAAATCTCCAACAAATACTCGGCCATATTGGTATCCACATCTTCATAAGGATGAAGTAGAAAATATTATAAAAGAAATGCTCAAAACAGGAGTTATTTGGCCAAGTTGCAACCCCTACTCTTCACCGGTACTCCTCGTACGAAAGAAGGATGGAACATGGCAAATGTGCGTTGATTATCGAGCTCTCAATAACATAACCGTCAAGGACAAATATCCTATTCTAGTAGTAGATGAATTGCTTGATGAATTAAAGGGAGCATGAGTCTTCATAAAGCTATACTTTTAATCCAGGTATCATCAAATACAAATGTGCGAAGAAGACATACCGAAAACAACTTTTCAAACACACAACAACCACTATAAATTTTTGGTAATGCCCTTTGGTCTCACCAATGCTCCCTCCACCTTCCAAAGTCTTATGAATGATATTTTCTGAAATTATCTTCATAAGTTTGTGCGGGTTTTCTTCGACGATATCCTTATTTATAGCCCTTCTCTTGAAAGTCATTTTCAACACTTATGACTTGTTTTGACGATTTTACGAGAACATGTTCTTTTTGTCAAAAAATCAAAGTGCAGCTTTCTTCAACAAAAGGTGGAATATCTTGGGCATATCATATTAGAGGAAAGTGTGGCGGTGGACCCCTCCAAAATTGAAGCAATGCAAAACTGGCCAACCCCGAGGAATATAAAATCGTTACGTGGCTTTCTCGGTTTAATAGGCTACTACCGTAAGTTCGTGAAAAACTATGGAAAGATCAGCACACCTCTTACTTCCTTGTTGGAAAAAGATGCTTTCCAATGGTCGAACAAAGCCACCACTGCCTTCGACGAACTTAAAGCCGCAATGATGACAATGCCCATACTAGCGCTGCCCGACTTCGGCAAGACTTTTGTTATTGAAGTCGATGCCTCCGGAGTCGGAATTGGTACTATACTAATGCAAGATAGCCACCCCCTTGCTTATACTAGTGAGGCATTATCTCCTTCCTATCTCAAGATGACTATGACAAGGAGTCTCACGATTGTGCATGCGGTGACCAAATGGAGACTATACTTGATCGGGCGACACTTTCAAATCAAGACCGACCATAAAGGCCTAAAATATTTCTTAGAGTAGAAGATATCTTCCCCCAAGCAACAAAAATGGGTAATAAAGCTTCTTGAAAATAATTATGAAATAACTTACAAAAAGGGGAAAGAGAATGTTGTTGCAGATGGGCTTTCGCGGCTACCCAAGCAAGCTGAATTTTCAATCGTTTCACTTCCTATTGGTGACTTCCTTAAGGATATTAAGAGGGAATGGTAGGAAGATCTGGAGACTAGTAAGATTATAAAAAAATTAGAGGAAACACCAAGCTCCATGGCTCATTAAAGTTGAGACTTAAAAGAATTGTGCTATAAGGGACGCATTGTGCTTGTGCCAAATTCTACTTGCATAAAGACCATCTTTCAAGAGATGCATTCCACACCTACGGTAGGGCACTCTGGGTTCCTTAGAACCTATAAGAGAATTAAGCAAAATTTTTATTGGGTAGGGATGTAAAATATTATTGTTCAATTTGATATATATCAATGACATAAAGGCGAGACAGTGGCAAGTCCCAGAAAGCTGCAACCTTTACCCTTCCCAGACTCAATATGGACTGATATATCAATGGACTTCATCGAAGGGCTTCCCTCATCACAAGAAAAAGGTACAATTCTTATTGTGGTTGATCGCCTTACAATGTATACTCACTTTTGTGCTATTCGTAATCCCTACACTGCTTTTAGTATTGCTCGAATCTTTATGGAGAATATTATAAAATTGCATGGGATGTCGAGATCTATTGTAAGTGATCGTGAATAGGGTCTTTCATGAGCAAATTTTGGATAAAGTTATTCCAAATGTGGGGCACTAAATTGAAAATGAGTACGATGTATCACCCATAAACCGACGGCTAGACTGAAGTGGTGAATAGGTGCTTGGAGACATACCTCAGATGTTTCACCAGTGACCGACCAAAAGAGTAGACAAAGTGGCTTCCCTAGGCTGAGTGGTGGTATAATACAACTTATAATTCATCCACAAAATGTATTTCCTATGATGTTATGTATGGCCGACCTACCCCTATGATCCCAGAATATGTGTTGGGCACCTCTAAAGTAGAACAAGAAGATAAGGAACTACAGGACAAAGACAAAATGCTAAAGTTGCTAAAAGATAATCTCACTGTAGCTCAAGCAAGGAAGAAACAACAACATAATCAACACAAAGGAGAAAGAGAATTTTCAGTAGGAGATTGGGTCTTCCTACGGCTCTAGCCATATAAGCAAACATCAATCCAAACCAAAGCATCTATAAAGTTTTCACCTCGGTTCTATGGACCCTACCAAATTTTGGAGCACATCGGAGTGGTAACATATAGATTAGACGTACCCGCCAACTCCCAAATCCATCCAGTCTTCTATGTGTCATGTTTAAAGCTCAAGCTTGGATAAAACAAGACAACTCAAAGCCATCTACCAAATATGACTACCCAAGGAGAACTCCAGACCCATCCGAGTGCCATTATTGATCGACGGATCATGACTCAACGACGACGACCCACTACTGAAGTGCTAATACAGTGGGCAAACCTACCAAGAGAAGATGTCACTTGGGAGAAATATGACAACTTAAAGATCAAATTCCCAGAATTCATGGATCGTCAGCCTCGAGGACAAGGCTGATTTGAAGAGGGTGGGTTTGTTAGGACTCTAGCTAGGAGAGTCCTAATTGAGTTTCATTGAAAGGAGCATTCATGTAAAACCTACCTAGCCGACCCCTATTGAAGAGGTGAAGAGGCCAACTAAGGATAGGATTAGTTTGGAGGTTGCTTCTTAGAGAAGCATTAGGAGTTAGTTAGAAGTAGGAGTCTTGAGGAGTTGGTTAGAAGTAGGAGTCTTGAGTAGGATATTTATTAGGAGTTGGGGTTTAGAAGCCCGATAAATAGTCATATATTCATTCTATTTTGTAAGGAAAAGATGAATCTTTTTAGCAGTCTTTGAGCAGTAACCTGGAGGAAGGAACCCCTATAGAGTTCCAATGAGGCCGATCCCCTAAAGAAATCAACCCCAAGCTTAGAATCTGTAAGGGTTCTAATAGCGATGGTACCGCCCAACACAAGCAGTGGTACTACTAGGACCCGAGATGAGACCTTTTTTGGCTCTAATTTTTAAGCCAATTGGGGTTTATAAACACCCCAGCTATTCCTACATGGAATAGCAAGAAAGTTGAGTGAAAATATGTGATTATAAAGTTGTAAACCCTATTAGAATGTTGAGTTCCCTCCTCCTAAAGCTTAGAGGGAGTTCTAAGGGGGGTGTGTGAGGGATACCTTGTAAAAAAGGGGTGTAAAGGTTGTCTCCTAAACTTATGAAAAGGAGAAAGTGTAAAAGGGTAGTTGATCTTCGGCCATTGAAAGAAGATCGAGTAGTGGAAGCTAGTGGCCTTGAGTGAAGAGGAATCAGGAGTGGTTGTAGGTCATGACGACCGAACCACTATAAAAATCTAGTTTGCATTTCTATTTTGCTCTTTACTTTCATTGTAAACTACTTTACTTTCACTATACTTCCGTACGCTTTCAAGTTAAACATATTTCCTATACGAGCTTTGTCGAAACATTTTTATCGAATGAGATTTTCGACTCGACATGATTTTTATCACTATACTAATTCACCCCCCTCTTAGTATCGTTCTTGATCCTAACAGTTGATATCAGAGCCACGTTTTTCTTATTTGGTTTAACACCCAAGAAAAATGGCTCGTTTCGGCTTTCAAGAGTGTCACTCTATCATTTGTCCTCCTATGTTCAATGGGACGGACTACACTTATTTGAAAACTTGGATGAGAGTTTTCATACTTTCCTTAAATCTTAATTTATGGAATATTATTGAAAATGGATTTCAAAAGTCTTCTCTTCCAATAAACAATTGAAATGATTTGGAGAAGAAGACTTTCTCTTTGAACGCCAAAGCTATGAATGCTTTATTTTATGCTTTGGATAAAAATGAATTCAATCGAGTTTCTATTTGCGAAATGGCTTATGAGATTTGGCACACACTTGAAATCACATACGAAGGCACTAGTAGAGTTAAAGATTCAAAAATTAATCTTTTAATACATAATTTTGAATTATTTCGAATGAAGCCAAGCGAAACTATCGTTGACATGTGCACCCATTTTACGGATGTCATCAATAGTTTAAAGCTCTTGGTAAAAGTTTTTTGAATCTTGAACTTGTGAATAAAGTTTTACATTCTCTTCTTAAAAACTAGGATTCAAAAGTAACTACCATATAAGAGGCAAAGAACTTAAACCATTTTTCGATTGAAGGACTTATTGGGTCTTTGATGACCTATAAAATGACGTGCAAGGCACATGATAAATTTAATGAACATGAGAATAACCTTCTAAAGAACAAGAAGGATTTGACACTTAGAACTCAAGAAGACCACTCGAGCGAAAGCTCAAGTGATGATGACTTTTTACTCTTAATAATAAAGCTTAACAAGTTCATGAAACAAGAATCAAAGAATAAAAACAAACTTAAAAAGAATACAACTACTTGCTATAAACGCAAGAAGCCGAGGCACTCTAAAGATGAGTATATAAAACTGAAGAAAAGTTATGAAAGAAGAAAGAAACACTCAGACGAATCGAGCACATTCGAAGATGAGGATCAAGCCAACAAAGATGAGGTGGCGTTTCATAATGAGGTATATAACTCACCTAAAATGTATTTACCGTACTATGAAATTACTTGATGCTTTTTCATGAGTTATTTTTAAATTAGTTAGTAAAAAATTAAAAAAAAATTGTAAAAAAAATATCATGCTTCTCTTTCTAGTGATTTTAAAAAAATTAAAAATTTAAGCATGAAAATTGCATGTTAACTCCTAGCACTAAGCATAAAAAGTTAGATTCACTTAAAAAGGAAAAATGCATTACTATAACATACAAAATGATTTTGATTGAAAATGTCTTATTTTCAATGAAATCATGCTTGATGTTTTAATGATGCATAATGATGTAATGATGTAATGAAAATATTAAAAGTTTTGTACCATGCTTGAAGATTTTATACTATGCATGAGATTTCGAAGTTATGCATAATAATTGTTGTGATTTATGGTTTATTGATCTTGATGATTTTTATGATGAAATTTCCTCTTTCGGTTTTAAATGATGATGCATATTTTTATTTGGCATAAAAAACAAGGGCATACTTGTATGAAATCAATCACACGAATTGAAACAAGTAAAAAGAGAATACTTTATTGAAAATTTCTCTATCACTATCTTATCGATTTTTCAAAAAGAGATTAATGAATCTATTTATGTTTTTTTTTTTGAATCTCTCGAAAGTGATTTTGGTGACTTGACAAATCGAATGAGTTGAAAATAATGATGAATGTTTTGAAAATAAATATTTGTATCATGCTTGATGGTTTTACATTTTAAAATTATGCATGATGAGTTAAAGTAATAATAGTTTAAAAAA
The DNA here is from genome assembly GCA_001649415.1 of Musa itinerans. NCBI lineage: Eukaryota > Viridiplantae > Streptophyta > Magnoliopsida > Zingiberales > Musaceae > Musa > Musa itinerans. The sequence goes on from LVTN01001047.1 coordinate 63,276, forward strand.
TATTTACTCAAATGCATGAATCGATAATCATTTTGTCACTTGAATCATGATTTCTTCATTTGATGACTCAATATTTCTTATGTATGAACCAAGTTCTCCTTTCTTCTTGTCATTTATTAAAGAGGAGATTTTTTTTATGAATCATAATTTTTCTTATGAATTATAACTTGAAACTTTTTGATATATGAATCATGATCTTGACAACTTGAGATTTCTTATGCATGAATTGAGATCATTTATTATTTGTTCTCCTACAATTCTTTTGTTCTTTACTAAAGAGAATATTTATCAAAATGAATCATGGTCTTTTGGTATTCATGAATTAATCTTTTGTTTTTTATGATTGAAATATTGATACAAATTAATCTTTATTGTTTATCCTTTTCATGATGTGAAAATTGATGTAAAGGGAAAAGAATTACAAAATTGTATTCTTCCCTTCTTTTTGACAATGACAAAGGGGGAAATAAAATTTGCTAGCTTGTATGATGTAAAACTTGCTAAAATTGCTAGCTTGCTCATCTCAAAAGAGAAGCAAAGTTTGTTAGCTTGCACACTTCAAGAAAATGCAAAAACAAGCTATCTTGCACTTCTTAAAAGAGAAGAAAGAAACTAACTAGCTTGAATGTTCTAAAGTGATAAAAATTTTGCTAAATAGCTAAGCTTTCATATCTCTAAAACTTAACAGTTGTACTTCCCCTTTTTGTTTATGACAAAGGGGGAGAAGATATGATGATATGAGAATCATATATGGTAGGATGTAATATACTTTGATATTTTGATACCATGATGATTTGAAATATTTATGATGATGCATGCAAAACTTATGATAATGATGCATGCAATGCAATGATACGCATATAAAGTGTTGCAAATATTCATAATTAAATTTTCTTTTACTTGAATTCAAGGTTCTATCAATATGACATATTGATAGAGGGAGTTAAGGTTAACTCCGTCATCAATTGGTTATCATTATCAAAAAGGGGGAGATTGTTGAATCTCGGATTTTGATGATGAAACCAATTGATATGTTTGTGATCTAATCTGTGTTTTGAGTGATGCAGGACTAGCTTCGATCAGGAGAGACAAATTGATTAAAGCAGGAGGAATCGAATGTTAGGCCGGAGTTGAACATGTTAGTAGATTAGACGTCGAGCCAAAGGTTCGGTCGATATGTCGGCAGAAGGCTTCGTGCCGTGAATTCGAGCATTGGTCCAAAAAATCGGACATTACACCAAGGAAATCGAAAGTTGTGGGTATCAACCTGCCGATTGGGTAATACGCCGAAGGAGAGGACGATGAGCCGAAGGATCGAACAAAGCGTCGGAAGAACCAATGACATGCCGGACAACAGATGATGCATGCTTTGTAATAATTTGTTTAGATTGGGTTAGTTTATGTTGTAATTGGGTTGATTTAGAATGTAATTAAGCTAACTTAATTAGGAGCCAATTGGGCTCAAAGTGGGGCTATTTTGGGCCAAGAGAAAGACCCATTCAATGACCTGAAGCCACGTCAAGCGGTGGCACCGCTAGTGGCTCAATCATCGAGACACAATATCTAATATTGTGTCAAGCGGTAGTACCACTAGATTGGGCAGTGGTACCACCCAATGTTAGGCGGTGATACTGCTAATCTGTGTGTCAAGCGGTACCACCACCAGATTGGGCAGTGGTACCGCCTAGTATCAGTGTTGCAGGCGGTGGTACCGCCAGGACCCAGAAAACCCAAAATAAGACCTTTTTTGGCTCTATTTTTGAAGCCAATTTGGGTCTATAAATACCCTAGCTATTCCTACATGAAATAGCAAGAAAGTTGAGCAAAACTCTTTGATTCGAAAGTTGTAAACCATATTAGAAAGTTGAGTTCTCTCCTCCTAAAGCTTAGAGAGAGTTTTAAGGGAGGTGTGTGAGGGATACCTTGTAAAAGAGGCATGTAAAGATTGTCTCCTAAACCTATGAAAATGAGAAAGTGTAAAAGGATAGTTGATCTTCACCCATTGAAAGAAGATCGGATAGTGGAAGCTAGTGGCCTTGAGTAAAGAGGAATCAGGAGTGGATGTAGGTCACGATGACTAAACCACTATAAAAATCTGGTTTGCATTTATATTTTGCTCTTTACTTTCATTGTAAACTGCTTTACTTTCACTATGCTTCCATACACTTTCAAGTTAAACACATTTCATATACGAGCTTTATCGAAACATTTTTATCAAACGAGATTTCTAACTCGATGTGATTTTTATCACTGCACTAATTCACCCCCCCCACTTAGTGTCATTCTTGATCCTAACAATCTTCCCGCAACATCTGATCTCCTTAGCATAATGTCTGATCATCTTAGCCTGATGCCTGAACTTATAGCACAAAGCCTTCTACTAACACGTCGACTGATCCTTTGGTCGACATCCAATCTTCTGACATGTTCCATTTCGGCCCAATATTGATTCTTCCTACTTTAATCAAATTGTCTCTCCATGATCGAAGCTAGTCCTACATCACTCAAAACACAGATTAGATCACAAACTCTATCAATTGGTCTTATCATCAAATTTCAAGATTTAACAAGCCAGTCATTGGGAGTGGTAGCCAACCTTACGAGGACTATTGAGTGTCAATAGAAGATCATCGACTCTTGCTATCATGACAGGAGTATCCTAAGTGTTCTAGCTCAAACAAATCCCTGGCTAGGGTCATTCAGATTGAGAGAAAAAGAGTTCCCCAGGAGAATCCGATTAGAGCGAGACTCGAGTAAAATTTGTATGGGCCTGATAGTACCATGCTTGGTATACGGTCTCTGGGGTATTAGATGGATGAGGTGTTAAGATCAAGAGTCCGAGGTCGGCACTAAGAGGGGGGGGTGAATTAGTGCAGTGGTAAAATAACGTCTTCAAAAACGTTTCGTTTCGATAAAACCGATTTCGTAAAGATAGCATGAAAGCGTATGGAAAAGTATTAAAGGTAGTAAGATATTAAAGAGGTTTGTAGTAAGGATAAATTGCTCAAGGTAAAATGCAAATCGATTTATAGTGGTTCCGTTGTCATGACCTACATCCACTCCTCCGATTCCTCTTCCATCGAGGCCACCGGTATCCACTAACGGTCTTCCTTCAATAGGCGAAGACCAACCACCTTTTACACCCCTCTTCTCCTTTTATCGGGTTTAGGAGATAACCCTTACAAGCACTCACTCACTCCTCTCTCAAACTATTCTAATACTTAGAAGAGGGAGAGAAGATCACACAAGATTTTAGCAGCGTTTCTTTCTTTTTAAACTCTTTGTGCATGTGTGTTTTAACCAGGGATAAGAGGGGTATTTATAGGCTTCAAGTTGATTTAAACTTGGAGCCTAAAACTTTCTCATCCCGGGTTCCCCGAGCACGAGCGATACCACCGCTTGCGTTGGGCGATACCACCGCCCAGTGTCGGTTTGACACTGACACTGCCCTGGGCGGTACTACCTCCCAGACTAGCGGTACCACCGCTTGGCATCCTATCAGGGGCAGTACAACTGCCCAGACTGGCGGTACCACCGCCTAACACAGTCTCAAAGGGTACTGTTTGGGCTTCTCATTGGGCTTAACACAGTCCTTACATGGGCCTAGCTGGCCCCTAATTGGGTTGGCCCAAATCCAAACCCAATTACGTGCTAATTACGAAATCTAAGATATAATCTGAGCTACACAAGTCCGTAAGTCTATCCTTTAGGCAAGCTTCCGGTGATCTTCCGGCGAACTTCCGATGATCTCTCGGTAATGTTCTAGTGGACTCCCGGCAAGCTCCTGGACTTCACGGCGATCTTCTTGGCGAGTTCCAACGATCTTCTCTAGCAAGCTCCGAGACTTTTCGGCTGGTTCCGCCAAAACATCCGACGAACGTCGGGACTTCTGACGAACTTTTGAACTCCCAACGAAATCGCGTTTCCAACGATCTTCTCTAGCAAGCTCCGAGACTTTTCGGCTGGTTCCGCCAAAACATCCGACGAACGTCGGGACTTCTGACGAACTTTTGAACTCCCAACGAAATCGCGTCCTTGACTCTGGGACTTCATTTTGCTTCATGCCTTACTATCGTAGTTAATCCTGCACATGGAAAAGCTCATTTCGATCTAGACAATTAATACTAAGCATTAATCAAGTTGTCCGGCATGTCATTGGTCCCTCAACGCTTCGTTTGATTCTTCGGCACATCGTCCTCTCTTGCGGCCTATTACCCAATCGGCCAATTGTCTCCGCAACTTCGATATCCTTGGCGCAATATCCGCTCTTCCTGGCCCAATGCCCGAATCCATGGCCTGAAGCCTTCTGTCGATACATCGACCAATCCATCGGCTCGACGTCCAATCTTCTGACATGTTTTCCTTCGGCACAACATGATTTTTCTTGCTTTAATTGTCTCATCCTGATCGAAGCATCC
>LVTN01001047.1:91578-104807 GCA_001649415.1 Musa itinerans
ACAAGCACAGAGAGTTTAAAAGTAAAGAAACGCTGCAGCAATCTCTTTAGATTTCTCTCCTTTACTCTAAGTGTTAGAAATTTGTAAGAGAGGAGTGTGAGTGCTTGTAAGGGTTATCTCCTAAACCTAGTAAAAGGAGAAGAGGGGTGTAAAAGGTGATTGGCCTTCGCCTATTGAAGGAAGGCCTCTAGTGGACGTCGATGATCTCGTCGGAGGAGGAAGCCAAAAGTGGATATAGGTCAAGATTGACCAAACCACTCTAAATCTCAGTTTGTATTTACATTCTGCTCTTTATCTTAACTGCAAACTGCCTCCATTGCTTTACATCAACTATACTTTCGTTTGCTCTCAAGTTAAAGATCTTTCCGAAACGGTTTTCGTACGAAGTCTTTTTGAACCGACGAAAGTTTTTCGCTGCACTAATTCACCCCCCCCCCTCTTAGTGCTCTCGATCCTAACACTCTCTGCGTCATAAGAGGAATATCTCATATATTCTTGCTCAGACAAATCCTTAGCCAAGGTCATTAGCATTGAGAGAGAAAAAATTCTTTAGGAGAATCCGATTAGAGCAAGACTCAAGTAGAAACCGTATGAGCCTGACAACATCATGTCTGGTATACGGTCTCTAGGGTATTAGATGGATAAGGAACTATAGATACATGATAATTGAGGACAAATATGTCCAATGGATTGGCTTCTCCTGTATCGTCTAGGGACTACGATATAGTGACATAGTATGTCCGTAATTGATGAGTCGAGTGAATTATTATGGAGATTATAATTCATTGAGCTAAAGGGAGTTTTAACAAGTATAACTCACAACCAGCTCAATATTGGGCTTAGAGGGTCACACACATGTGGTAGGTGTTGCGACGAGTAGAGGTTTGAATATGAGATATCCGATGGAGCCCTATCTTATTGGATATCCAATAAGCCTCTGAATTATTGGATCCTATGGATGATATCCAATAAGAGCCGATAAGAGATTATTTGGTAGAGTCCAACTAATCTAAGAGGCTTGGGTAGTTGGATGGAGATCTAGTACCCAATATGATAGGATTCATTAAGGTTAAGTTTATAGAAGGCCTCTATAAATAGAAGGGAACCAAAGGGCTATGGGCTAGGTTCTTGTTGATTGTCACCTCCTATTCTTCTTTCTCCCTCTCCTTCTTATACTGTAACCCCTATTTGGGGCATGTGGACAGCAAGAAGGGACAACCTCTTCTTGATTCCATTGTACGTGCGAGGAAGAGGTTTAAGTAGCAATTTGAGGAGCGTCTTTGCAGCCCTTGCCGTGTGGATCATCGCTAGAGAGGAGGGCATTTGAACTCTTTCATCTAATCTCACGGATCTGTAGAAATTCAAGGATATACGATCTTCCTAGGTAATTATCTTATGTGTAGTTTTTCGATTTCATAGATTTTTACGTACCAACTTTTGCACGATGATAAGAAATATTTTTCTATGAAAATTCTATTATTTTTATTTTTTATTCTTCTACGCATATGACGTTGTCCCATATTTTTCAATATAAACTAACTGATATATTCAATAATCAATAAAATAAATTTTAAATATTTCAAATTTTCATAGGTAAATCCAACATGCCAATTCTTTTGGAATTATGCATATCCCTTATTTTGCCTACTCAAGAAAAATCAGATTAATATTTTGAATATAAAAATTTATAGATAACTATTTTCGAATCGTCTGCTCGCTTTGTGTTTAACGCCAATAAACCAAAATTTATTCTCACATTTTTAAATCCACCCGTCGATCTCAGCCATCCGCCAACGTGGCACCGAGGGAAACTTCTAGTCGGAGATATATTTCGCTGAGATCTGGATGCAGTGCCAACCGTCCGGCTGTCGGATCCGAAACAGACAGTTCGTCTACATAGTCGGCTGGCACCCATCAACATGCTAACCATCGAAACCTGGAAGGGAGAGAATAAGAGCGAGGGAGTGCGTGGGAGAGAGGGGGCGGCAAAACCGACCATTCTACACGCGTAGAGAGAGAGAGAGAGAGAGAGGGGATGGCATCTTCATCATCAGCAGGGGAAGAGGCTCGTCCGACACGGATAATGATCGGGGTGAACGAGTCGTCCATACGGGGATACCCGCACCCCTCCATCAGCAGCCGCACCGCCTTCGACTGGACTCTGCAAAAGATCGTCCGATCCAACGCCGCTGGGTTCAAGCTCCTCTTCCTCCACGTTCAGATTCCCGACGAAGACGGTACCCCCAAGTCCAAACACCCACGCACTCTTACTCTCTTCCCCCTTGCTCCTCTTTCTCCTTCTCCTCCTCTCTCTATTCTCCCCTCTGTGGGTGTACGGCCGCTTTTTGGTTTTAGGGTATGGCGATTTTGGATCTCTTGCCCTTCAGATCTTCCACCGTTCTGCTTGGATCGAATCCTAAATCCAAGAGGGAGAAGGGATAATTAATGATTTACACTGTCGTTGTCTCTGTTAACTTTGCTTTAAATTCGAATACTTTTTAGCAGTCGTTCAAATTTATATTATTTTCGTGTTCTATGGTTAAATCCTTTGCTTTTGAATCATGCATCTTTACTAATTGCTACTTAGTCTGCGTTGCATTAACTTATGAGTTGTATTCTTCTGGGAGGAGGGAGAGGGAGAGGAAGGGATGGAGGAGGGAAGTAGGGAGGGAGTTTGTTGGAACCTTGTGGAGTGAATTGTGTCATGCATATGCTTGTTAAAGGAACTAACGTCTGTAATCCTCAATGAAGCTACTTAAGGTTATGCTATCTTGATTCATTACCATTTTAAGCTAGTTACCGCCTTAAACCAGCTACACTTGCCTAGTGCACCTGCTGATCCTTTATCTTTGTGAACTATACGTTGGTTATTAATGCTAGAAATAGATTGAAGCATAGAAGGTGATCCCAAGACTCCAGGGTTGCAAAATTCTTCTTGACCTGCTGTTTATAATTTCTACCAATTATTTTGATTGAAAACCAACGCACTGCTTTGTATCTTATTATCTCAAGCAAAAAGCAGCTACATTGCTTAACAGTTTTTCTGATTCCCTTTATAGCTATCAACATTAGGAGTATGGGAATGACAAAGGGGATATGAAACACATGTAAAGCAGCCATGGGAATTTGTCTAAGGTTTTTTCAGTGGGTCCCTGTTTGAATCCATCAAAATGGAGAGGAATTTGCCATTCTTAATCTCAATGACACTTCTAATTTAAGCCTTGTTCCAGATGTGTTGTGTCTAAAGAAACCAATATGGATCGGCTGAAAATGTTGTAATGCCACTCTGAAACTCATTGTTTTTAGTAAATAATGCTTATTATAATAATTTCTGTTTTGTAACAATAATAATTTGGAGCAACCAAAACTTGGCCTAAAACAGCCAGAACAACCAAATTCAAGCAGGCCAAAACTGCCAAATTGTGCCCAGATCTGAAACTGAAATTGTATCAAGGATGATATTTATGCATGCAATACTGGGCATAATATTGTCATACTTTATTGGCAGCATGGCAATGGTCTTGATGAGATAAAAGAAAATTGCTCACTCTCAAGAAATAAATTTCTTGGTAGTTAGGGCTGTCGACAGCAAAGTATCTGACTGGATTTTAAAACAAAGTGACCTTACTTTGGTGCTATTAGTAGGGATAGTTGTGGATTCCTCTTTCCAACTTTGGAAGTATAATTTAGAGAAACACGTAGGCTTCATCTTTGTCTGTATTTTGTATATGCAAATGCAGTAGCATATGCATACACTTACATATATCAACATCGATTTGTTAGGTGCATAGGCTGAGTACTGCATTTTGCCATTAATATTTGATGGAGAATGTTTTATGGTCTCCTCATGCTGATGTGAACTGTGCAAAACATTGATATTGCATGAATTATCTTTTGCTGCTTTGAAGGTGTAGATGATACATAGATTAGAGGAAATGTCTGGCACATGATCTTCAAATTATTTGCAGTTTTATATACTAGCACTTAATTTCTTTTCATATAAGGAACTAAATCGTTTGCAAATAAATCAAATCATACCTTTATCATGAGGAGAATATATTTCCTAGTCGACAAAATAGACTCTAATCACTCAAAAACACTGACTTGTATCATGATTTAACCCGCATTTTGCACATGATTGAGTCCTCTACGGTGGCTTCCCTTACCAAATCTAGATGTCTTGATCCTCTTGTTACCACTTTCTGATTCATTTCTTCTTTTATTTATTTATAGTAAACTTGTCCTTGCTATTCCTATCTCTGATATTTGAAAATTCTCTTTATTGTTTTGCACCAATGCTTAGTCTCTCCTTCCAACATTAAGGTGGCAAAAGAAATCTTTTGATCATCTGGGCAATTTAAGACATCAAATATTTTTTTCATTCGCCTCATCTATTGTTCTACCACTATTTGATCATAAAATAGGGAGGACTATGCTTCTTAAATTATTCTATTCCTGATTCATTCTGATTTAATATCCCCGATCAACAATTTTATCCCACACAATTGCTCAGAAGAAGATGAAGCAAGAGGACTAGATGTCCTCGTCATCGTAGATTCCTAAAAGATATAAAAGAAAATTACTATCGATCACTAGATAATTTACTAAACCTCAATATATTTCACACATCAAACATATCAAATATCTCAGTGATATTCAAATCATGCTCTAATATCACCTTTGTCACGCCCCCCCAAATTAACACATTCGAGAGGTGTGAATCTATCTTAAAGCAAGAATATTATAATTCATCTATAATTTACAATCTAGGATCTAAATTAACATTTGAGGACATTGAAAAATATTCAAACATTATTCATATCCATAAAACCTGTGTATTTTATAATTATACATCATATCACTCGATAATTCAGGAAACCCAAAGCCAATTTAACAAAACATTAACAACACTTATAATCCACCAGTGTGAGAATCTATACAATCGCAAAACCAACCATTTACCACAAGTTCATATCATTGTAAATTAAACTTAACATTTCAAAATTCCAAATGTAAGCGGTCTTCTAAAGCTTTTACATGATATATCAATTCAGATTCATCGACAACATTTCATTACACACAAAATGCACTTATACAACAATATAACAACCCACAAAGACTTGTCTATAAGTTGAATAGCTTTCCACTACCTCAGCCTAATTCTAACATTTCAGTGAGCGACAAGCTAACCTGAAAAATTTATATAGCAACGGAGTGAGCTACAAAGCTCAGCAAGTGACAAATATATCTATCACGAGAGAGGACAGTTTTAAACAAACTTGGTATCAAAATACAAGGTAGGATACAAGAACTTATAAATATCCACTCATTGAATACAAAATCGCAATATCATTTCATTCGAGCGTGTTTTGTTCATAACAATGGAGTAAAGAGTAATTGGAACATATTAATGATGTAAGAAGCATTTTGGAGCATATCAATGACATATGAAATATTTTGGAGCATATCAATGGCAAATAAAATATTTTGGAACAAATCAATGGGCAAATAAGAAACAAAAACTCAAATGTAATATTTGACATTGCATTTATTTCATTCTTATCTAAAGCACATATAGAAACTCATAAGCAATATTTTGGATATCATATAAAAAACATAGAGGGTGCAGTGGGATCATAGATAGAATATGGTCCATCCATTTCTGGATAACCATCAGACAAAAGTCTCCTATGTTTTTAAGCTCCATCCACCCATATTTGGATGAAGTCAAAGGGGGCCAGTAAAACATCGCGGGCTTTAAGCATAACTCTCTTTATCATTTTTGGTAAATGTTCACATTATCCCGTAAACACCAGAGTACAAAAGGACATTGTGAGTAATAAAATTGGTGCATATCGAAAACACATGCAAAACAATGAAAATATACATATGCCTGTATGAGTCAATACGATGTAAACATAATCTTTCACATAATGCATTCAAATAGAAAAAGAATTAAGGACCAGAGCATACAAGAGTTCAAAGCAGTCACATAAGGCTTGATTAAAACAAAGAATACTAGATGAATTCAATTTCAAAGAGGTGAAACAAAAATAGGCAAAATTGATAAAAGTTTGAGAGACGTACTGCACGAATTATTTGAACAACCAGTTATGCTCTAAATTACTTAAAATAGGTTGCATTTGAAAGATATATCAATCTACTTTTAGATGAATCAAGTTTTATACGAATTGAAGTTTCTAACAGGGAGTTACGAATAATTTAGTGACAAAAGGTTAAAAAACATCATCTCTATTTACCGCATCTATTGGGTCAATTAAAACATATGTTTCAGTAGGCATTTGTGCTCTAAATCTTTCAAATCAGGTATGCACAGAAAGATTTATGAGTCTAGTTTTCAAGAAAATAGGTTTTGTCGTAATTAGAGTTTCCAACAGTTACAAGAAATTTAGTATCAAAAGTTCATAAATTACGATATCTGTTTTACAGATTTCATAGGGTCAATTGAAATAGAAGTTTGGGCAGACATTTGAACTTCAAATATTTCAATTCCGGTATCAAAAGAAAGATCTATGAGTCTACTTTCACATGAATAAGATTTTGCTCAAATCAAAATTCGATGCAGAAAGTTAGGACTAAAACAAAGCATAGAGGTCAGATTATTAAAAAAATTTATATTCATAGTTTTGTATCTAAACGAGAGAAATATCTGGTGCTAAGTCAAAATCTTTCGAATTATTCAGAATTAAGATGAAAACAAAGATTAAGATTACTATAGGATGGGATTAGAAACTTGCCTTTGAAACTTTTGATCCTAAATGAGAGGATTTGAGCATGAAAACCCTAAGCCCCAAATTTTTTTTTCTTCTCTTCTTCCTGTTTTCCTTTCTTCTCTACCGATGCTGCCTTCTCAGGTTCCTTAAGAACAGAGGCAGAGGTGTGGAGGCAGTGAAATTTGTTTTTTTTGTATATTTTGCAGTTTAGTCCTTGTATTATTCATATTTATGATTAGGTCCTTGGAGTTTACAAATAGGTCCTCAGATTTTTTTTACTATTAGGTCTTATAAACAATTCAAAACAGATTCTTACATTATAAATAAGTCCTTATGAAAATTCAAAAATGAGGGATATTACACTCTCCCCCTCTTAAAAGAAAAATTTAGTCTTCTACTATTTTAAATTGTTTATAAGACCTATTTTGAACTTATTTTGTAACTTGAGCACGAAAGTGTATTATGGCTGACTATTTTTCTCTCTACTATGGCCAACAAAAAGGATTCGATGACATGGACAGTATCTATGCATCACCTGATGATTTCCAGAGCATGCATCAGAAAGAGAAGATAAGAGGGATTCACTTGCTGCAGTACTTTGTAGAACACTCTCATCAACTTGGGGTAATTGAAATTGGTTGAGAGGCCTTATCCTTTTTAGTTTGTCAATAAGAGTATCGATTTATACCTAGATGGAAAATTTTATCAAAAGTGATACTATTAATTTGCTTTTATGATATTTTGTTATGATTTGCAGATACAATGTGAAGCCTGGATAAGGAAGGGTGATCCAAAAGAAGTTATATGCCAAGAGGTAAAGAAGGTTCAGCCAGATATTTTGGTTGTAGGAAGCCGTGGTCTTGGACCCTTCCAAAGGTATTAGATTGTTATTTTTTACTTCTGTTGGGATTAATTCATTTTATATATGTTCATTCTGAAATTGCTAGTTTGCATACTTTAATTTCTTGCTCTAGTTTATGGTCGTCAAGCTGTATGTGCTTTGATCCATGTATTAGTATCTATGACCAACACTTCCACATGATGTTCAATATATATTTGAGAGTCGACATGCTTTGATTTTTTATTATCATGCCTATTGGACTTGACTTTTGTTGCTTGTTTGAGTTTTACTATTAACTATTATATAGTTTAGCAATTAGATACTTTATCGCACCAAGTTGAACATTAGAATTTATTGTTTAAGATCTTTCTGCCATAAAAAATATTATAGGTCACACTGGTAGAAACTTTTTACTACTTTCAGAGTTTTATTATTATGATTTTTTTTTACCACGGATAAAGACTGGTTATTTCATAATGCAATGAGATTGTAATGAAGCTATGAGAAATGTTTGATTTCTGTACTTAGGGCATATGGAGGTGAGACTTCCCTTAGAAGTTGTTGGGTTCTGTGATTAAAGTGAACCCAATACTTGTTTGTATTGCCATTATTCTCCTATTGTGACACTTAGCCTTCTTTATAGTTTTCTTATTCAGTTTTGTCTCTTTGTTTTCTGCAAGTTATTGTTGGGAACTTTTTTGAATCTTGATTGGCAGTCAAAATTTTAAATTTTAATGCCATCTCGGTGCAATTATGCTAAAATGATATTGCAAGAGTACTGAGAAATCAGTGCTGAAGTACCAAACAATATTTGAGTAGTAATTTAAGCACATTATTAAGTTAAGTTTCTGCCACTGATAGGTTTGCTGTTTCATTACTCTAAGATTACCCTTCTGTCATGTAGTAGTTGTTATTATCTTCCTAAACAGCAAAATTCATTTTTTAATAAGTTTCAGCTTGTGTTTCTACTAATTCTATTTCTGTTGGTCACCCTAGTCATTCTTTGGAACACTCAATTCTTCAATGTCCTACATAAGTGGTTCTATAACTGAAAAGAGAGGTCTCTGTTTAAAAAAATTCCATCATGGAGGTTGTTATATCCAGAAAACAGTTTAATCTGTTGCATTAGATGTTCCATGGTTCTTTTTTAAAACCTTAGCAGTTCCATTGACATCTTATAGTTTCCCATGCAATCTAAAATATGGGGCACAATTATTATAATAATATATTTGTAATATTTAAATAATTAATTATAAATCAATCTGACTAAAAATAGATAAAGATAGATATTTTTTTCAATCAGGGTATTGTATTCTCTTTTTAAGTGGATTTTGATAAGAGGATTTTTTTTAAAAAAAATTGAATCTTAATATAACAACAACAACAAAACTGTAAGTCCTAATTATTTGGAGTCGACTACATGAATCTTTTGTTGTTATTGAGATATATAAAAAGTCATATGTTTAATTATCATTTATCAAGGTAATATCTAGTTGTTCACGAATAAAAATAATTTTTTTTTTAATTTTTCCTAATAACTCCATGCATCCATCTTGACATTCTCATCTCAGCAACATAAATTTTTTTGTATATGTTGTTTTTTAACTGTCCAATACTTAGATCTATGAAAAATATTTCTTTTTCAATTTTTCCTAGTAACTCCATGTATCTATCTTGACATTCTTATCTCGGCAATATAAACTTTTTTGTATATGCTGTTTTTTAACTGTCCAATACTTAGATCTATGAAGTATTGTTAGTCTCACAGTTGTTTTATAAAATTTGTTTTTAGTCTTAAAGGTATTCGACGATCACACAAGACTCCCGAGTCCCTTGCCATTTTGACAATCTTATTTTTACTTTATGGATAAAAATTAATCCAAGAGACCTAATAAATAGAAAAAATAAAATTAATTATTTGATTATTAAATTTGAGATTTTCATCATAAGACTCTTAATCTTCGTAAGAATTGAAGGTACCACCTAGCTCATTTGGTAAAGACTTTGATAGAGTATCACAGTCCTGGGCTCGAATCTCGCCTTTGCTATTTACTCTTTGTCAAAAAAAAAAAAAAAATCTTACTAAGAATCTCCCTTATTTCTTTATTAAGGACTAGTAGAGCCCCTTTATATTCATCAACAGATGAGTTGAGTCTCGGTCCACAAGGAGGGGGGCAAGGTGGTCTGCTGCTAGAGAGAGAGGTTCTCCGACTCTCCTAGTTTCGTTATTATAGTAATTTCATTATTTTTTAGCATTTAAGAGATAGTTGATTTGGTTTAGATTAATTGTGAATTTTCTTATAATTTTTGATAAATTATTTCAAAGTTTTAGATTAAATCATGAAATCTGCATTTTAATGATTATTAAAAAATTTTGTTTTAGATTAAGATTTAGATCATATTGTATTTGCTCCAACCTACAATAAATTTATATAATTTTACCAAGTATTCACGATTTATTGAATTTTTAATTTTAAAAATGTTAGTTTATGATATTTTAATTTATGAGAAATATTTTTAGAAAATTTACATTTTTAGTTTGATATTTTTGCATAATTATTATTCTAAATTTTTTAAAGTTTTTTTATTAAAAAAAGAAAACATAATGATTTGATTGAGGAATCGATTGGGTTTGGGTTTAACCTGAGCTAGGTTGATCGACCGAATGAGGTCAACCTATCCTTGACCTAAGCTAAACCTAGGCATGGATCGTGAGTCATCATTGGCCATGCAGCCTAGAGGCCTATGTGGTTCAGGGCTTGGCGCATATGTTGTCTTTGTGGGTCGGCCTAGAGAGTCATGTGGCTAAGCTCGGCTTGGGCCTGTGTAATGTGGCTCGACACAACCCAACGCTTGACGCCCATGCTCAGTCCAATTAGCCCAATGTTGACGTCCAACCCATTGTCCTCTCCCTTATGGTGGACAAGTGCAATACACATGATCCAATTGAGCTCCTATGTTCTGATCCAGAGTTGAACCTGTAACCCTTGTTGTCGTTGGCATGTGTGATACACGTGACTAGTTTTGTAGGTGGGATTAGAGCTCGGCCCAGCATATGCGTGCAGGGATCTAGGCCCTTGCAGTTGCCTTCTTATTGCTAGTTAAACCCTGTTCCAAGATCGCTTGTGGCTCGACCTAGCATTGTGCAGAGCTCAACCTTATCCAATTTAACTGTTAATTTAGGCCAAACCGAATCATTTTGATTGGCTCAAGATGATTTATTGTGACTGAATCAATTTTGACTGGTTCAAGCTTGTTTAACCAAAGTTAGACCCAATTAAGTTTAACTTAGATCAATCTAAGGTGTTTCCATACTAATCCTAAAAAATGTCACTTGCACCATATTAAAGTCTAATTTAAGCTATGCTAGGAAGGACGACAATCCCTTAAGTGAGATAGATTTTAACGCTTTGGTTTAAACCTAAATCAGGAGTTTCTAAAGATAGATCGAGTTATAAAGGTTTGATGGGTGTACTATTGTCAAATCCAACAAAGTTAACATGTTAGTTATCCCATCAGGTTGGGTCGTGATACTTTTATTTTGGCCTGTCAAATCTGTTCATTGTTTTCTTGTGTGTGTGGGGTATGGAATTTCTTTTCTGAAGTTCTTGAACTCTTTTTTAACGCAAGTTCTTTTAGATTAATTTGGTGCTAGTAACATATTCTGATTTCTTTTATTTAGTTTCCAAATTAGATGATTTCTCTGCACAGCATAGTAAGTGAAGGCAAACAGTGTGTTTGGAGATTGTCCACTCGTCCTCTAGGGTTGGTGCAAAGTGCAGTTTATTCATGTGAATATTGTTTAAAGGAATTTCTGTTCTCACATGTGAAGAAAGATATGTCATGATCATTGAAGTAAGGATTGAAATATCGTACCGTACCAGAGTTTCGATGTTCGTTTGGTACTGTACGATAGTGTATACTGAGCGGTATACCGTTCGGTATAACGCTCGATATATATATATATATAATTCGACGACGTCGCCTCTCTCTTCTCTTCAGCGAGACGACGTCGCCTCGTTTATATATATATATATATATAAGATTATATATATATTTATATATATATATATAAATATTTATATATAAACTTTTTTTATAAAAGGTGATGTCGCATCGCCTTGGCGACGTCGTTGAAAATGGTGACGTCGCATCGCCTTTTCCTTCTCCCACGCGGGGCGACGTCGACTCGTATATATATATATATATATATATATTCTGTTCTGTCCAGAGTAACGGGCAGTTCGTGTACCGGTCAACTAACGGACCGGTACATACCGCTCATACCGAGCGGTATTATTCAAAATTACATACCTTGCATTGAAGCATATATACAAGGCTGAATTTAGCTTTTATACCGGAACTAAATATGGTGCACAGCCTGGACCATTAAATTCTCAAGTTTCTGATTGCCTTCATGAGATGTGTTGACTTGATATCCTTTTGAAAAAAAATTTAACTCCGTCATAGAAAGCTTCATAATTTTTGTTTATTAATGGAGATAATCATGTTCTTGTTTGTAATGACATTAAATTCATGTATTTATCAAAGTTTGTTCACTCCTTTATTAATGTTATTAACTAAGTATACAGTGCACGTTTTAATTTTCTTTTTCAGGGTTTTTGTGGGGACTGTGAGTGAGTACCTGGTGAAGCATGTAGATTGCCCGGTGGTTACCATTAAAAGGAAGGCTGACGAGGCTCCTCATGATCCAATTGATGATTAGTGTTCAAAAACCGTGTAATATTGCTGGAAATGCACATTTCTCGGAACAAAACCAAGTTGAGATTTTTATGGATGTGTCACATCTTTATTTTGTATGATAAAACAGAAAACTATATGTTATGTTTAAGTTATGCTCATGGACATGACTGCTTCAAAATAATGTATCAAGAATTGTTTTCCCAGTGGTTCGGCGGCTATCTGGATGTTTTGATCGTGGCATTTTTTTTCTCGCAAGTTCCTAACGGGTTGCTTTTGCTTTCTTTTATTTGAGCAGTGTCCTTATCAGCCCTCTGGTTGATATTTGAAAATTTCTTTTTGATGAATTTTTAGAAAAAGTTTTTGACTATGGCTTTTTCTTACATAGTGTTTTTATTTTGAAAAATATTCAAATAGCGTGGGCTATTTTATCTATCTAATTTTGAACAGTTAAGCTTAAATTTATTTTTCAAAACAATGGGTTGCATCGTCCGTTCAGTAAAATCTTACTAGTCAACTCAGGTTAAAATGATTTATGCTGGTTTAATATTTTTTTTAAAAAAATTTATGCTGGTTTAATTTTTTTTTATTAAGAAAATCTACAAAGTGATTGTTATCTGCACGGTGTTGTTCTGATAAGTTATTTTTTTTATTCTTTTTATTTGTCTCCTCTTGTCTTTCATACATGGATGCGTGGGTTGATGTTCATTGTCTTCTTTGTTCTTTGTGTGTTTTTTCATTTCTTCTTGTATCAAGAACACAGAACATCACTTAACTATATTGTTGTCTTTAGCATACATAAATACATATACATATATACATATATGTATACATATATATACATATATATATATATTTATATATACATATGTATATGTATATATGTATATGTATATATGTATATATATGTATATATATATATATGTACATATATATGTATATATGTACATATA
>LVTN01001048.1:0-36321 GCA_001649415.1 Musa itinerans
CCTCTTAGTGCTCTTGATCCTAACAATACTAGGCCATGTTGGGATCGATTTTAGGCATGTCTCTTTGTGACCATACAAAAACTTCAGCATTGCTTTGGAGGAAATTAATGAGTTAAACTCAACTTAGCTTGGGCAGTGTTGCTCTGATCTTAATAGTTCAATCAGAACAACTTTATTTAGAGACACTTTAATCAATAGTTCCACAGGTTCAAAATGAGGGGTTGGTTTGGTAATGTCTAGCGGGTCCATTAAGGGGCATCTCGGGTTAGGCCTTTTTTGAAAGAGAAACTATCATCAGGTAGTATTAGTGGACTCCTTTGAGTTGCTCCTCAGCTTCCATACACTTGTTTTTATTATGAACTTCATTGACATATGATAGGTCAACACCAAAGCTCGTATCTTAGTAAAGGTCGATCTACTTATGATTGCATTATATGTTGAGGGGATGTTCACTATCATAAACTTGATCAAAATTAAATCATCTTAGAGTATGGTTGATGATCTTGAGGGGGAGTCACTAGTGAACCTCATTAAGGAAAAAGTTATCGAGATAAAGTCATTAGTCGTCAAACCCAATTTATGAAAACAGTGGTTCAAACCCAATTTAAGGAAAAAGTTATCTTCATAATAAAGGATGTCAGCGAAGATACATGTGTTGATCATGACCCTTTTTATCAGAGCAGTGATCATCCTCACAAATACCACCTTAGCATCATTGTGGTTCGAATTAAGATACGCCACTTCTTTTTTCCTTGAATGTTATTTTTGGTCACCATTCATCATTTAGTGCTTCTCAATGGTGGCTCAAGCATAGGCTTTATGGGTAAAAGAACTGTCTCCTCCAGAGGTTGACTTGTCAATTGCGATGTTAATTTGTCTCTCACTACCTCCTTTAGTCAAGGCAAAGGCTCTCGACACCTTTAAATGTATTGCTCAAGGTGTTTCTGATGAATCAATACCTCGAATTACTCTTTTTGGTCATTATTGTCCTTTGTATCGTGGTCATGGTATCAGTAGAATGAATAGTATTTTGACTTATCTCTCCTTATGGATAGAATTTTCATTGGGCGATATCTCTTAACAATCCTCTCTCTTTGATTTGGAGGAGCATCGCGATGTGTGACATACTAAGAGGGGCTAGCTCGATCCTTGGGCGAGGTGCTTTAGTCCGATTAGGCCTCCTTTGATGAGATGACCTCAAAGGTTAGCATTAAGGGTGGCCATTCTTGAGCCTTTTGCATGACTTCTTATACTTGCTCAAAATTATTCCTTTAGTGATGATGTATTAGTTGGTATGCTATTACATCTTAGACATTATGGTTAGTGGTCTCTCTATCAAGAACTAAAAGAATCAAAAGGGCCTAAACTCTATTATAAAGGTCTATACGAGGAATGAAGGATGGGCGTCTACTATGTCGTAGATCTCATTAATGAATCGGATGATGAATTTGAGAATGCCTCTTTCTCCCCTAAGCATTTAAGGCATATATTTGTGATAAAAGGTTGTTCAAACTCCTTAGACAATTTGTCATGAATAGTCATTGTACACCCGCAACACCTTCATCAATGGATCGTTCATCACTTTTATTTGCTTATACATATGTTTGGGCAATGTGTTTTATTTCAGTTTTATGTGCTTTGCTTGAAAACTATAAGTAGAAATAATTTATAAGTTATATAGCGATCACTCACTAGAATATACAAAATTGCCCCCAAAATGACTTAGTTTTCACATGTCATGACTTGTTTTCTATATACTATAGTGTAAAGAAAAGCATCAATCATCTTAGCTCCCTAGAACCCCCAAGGTGCTAGGGGTTTGGGGTAGTATTGAGTATTGATTGAATTCACAAGTACTTACCAATACGCCTGACACTTAGTGAGCAGTCATTTGTAGACTTACGTCTTCATTTGCCTTAGTCATTGTTTTCTTTTTCCTCTCTTGCTCACCAAATGTTTATTTAATTGTTTGTAAAGTTGTTCCCTTCGTGAGACGTCAGGGCTTACTCATCGTTCGCTTTCTAACTAATCAATTTACTATTTTGCAAGTCTTTTGAGACTTGAATGGGGTCGGAACTAGATTGACTCTTTATGGATGGATAACGCAAAGATGCCTAACAACTTAGGCAATTTGGACTAAACTCATGATAAATTGGCTGAAGGAACTCACCAAAGTGACTTTAGATGGATATATTACTCTCGTATTGAGCCTCATAATATGGTAGAAAAGATGTTACATATCAAGACATCCGATGTGTCGTATAACACCATAGAAGGTCACAATGTGTTTAGTTAGGCTTGTGCTATCATTAAATGCCTCCAAGATCAATAATCAAAAGCTTGTGGGAATGGGCTTCTCTTGAATCTTTTGGACTAATGAGAATTAGCCTAAGGGGTCGGATCCTCTATCATCAAGTGTGTGGCCACATATCGAGCCATCACTATTGGGAAAGATTTTCTATGTCACAACGTAACATAGGTTAGTTTGAGACTATCATCACCAATTGAATGATGTCAATACAATAAATCCAATTATTAGATCTCAATGCCAATAAGATAATTTCTAAAAAAAATAAATTTATTTTTTAAATTAACATCTCTTTTTTATTTATTCACCTAGAGCACTTCTTATTTCCTAAAGGATGAAATGGACCATGGCCTCCTCCCGGTCGACCACGACCTCCTCTTTATCATCTTTTGTCTCTTGTTGTTGTCTATCGTCTCTATTTTATTGTGAAATTTTATCACCTCACTTCCCCTCCGTCTCTCCTATATAGTTTTTAATTATTTAGTATTTTATTAATCATGATTTTTTTTGATAGATTTCCTCCATTTAACCTACTATTTTGACTCGATTCTTTTCTCTTGACTCATATTTCCGGTCTATATAACAAAACAAGAACAATCAGCGTTTGCGATCTGACTAGAGGGGTGTCATCTATATAATAGTAAAGAAAAGGATAAAAAAGTAAATCACAAATATTGTCGCAGTCTTCGTAAGGCGTAGTTTAAAATCGTATAAATTTAGGGTTTCCTTTCGTAAAGTTTCGGGTATTCCGATCCCTTTTCTTGTTCCTCTCGAGGCGTTTTTCTCTTCTCATCCCAATTCTCATCCAAATCCCTAACCCTAAATCAAGGAAGCAGGCGGAGGCGGATCGGCGCGAAGATGGTGCTCGCACAGCTCGGCGGGAGCATCGCCCGGGCGTTGCAGCAGATGAGCAACGCCACCATTATCGATGAGAAGGTGCTCAGCGAATGCCTGAACGAGATCTCGCGCGCGCTGCTGCAGTCCGACGTCCAGTTCAAGCTGGTCCGGGACATGCAGGCCAACATCAAGCGCATCGTCAATCTTGACGACCTCGCCGCCGGCCACAACAAGCGCCGCATCATCCAACAGGTCGTCCCTCCATCGGTCTCTTGATTCGATTGGATCAAGTCACTTTCGGCTTTTTGTTGGGATTGAATTGGTTAGCGAGGGTTTCAAACGCGTTTGTTCTTGCTTCTTACTTTGTTGATGACGCGAAAATAACTGACATTTATAATTTATTAGTGTAAAGGGGTCTTGTTTCATAGATTTTGGATTTGATTTCAAGGGATCACGGTTTGATTCATTTGGAAATTTTTAAAGTAAATTCTTTCTCTGATTCCTTAATTGTAATCACAGAGTTCGGATCCTTTTCGTGCTGCTATGTTTTCATTGGGATTTGTAGGATGTTAGACTGAAAAAGATATCCCTAAAATGCAAAGGAGGGTATGTGAAATGCTGTCGGGTTTTGCCCACTGATGCAGGTCCATGGGGATGACTGAGAGGATTTGGGTTGTATGACTTAGGTTCTAACTGGTTTGTTTATTGTGATGACATGGTACTGTAATCATGGTGAAAATCTTATTCTGAATTCAATTCATAAAATATGTGCCATTTTAGTTACCAGTTGTCCTGGATTTGTTCTATCCAGATTGGGAAGGATGATATAAGGTCGGAAATGTGGTTAGTAGAGACTACTTTCGAGGGAATATGGCTTCACTCTTGTTTACAATTGCTGAGTTAGAGGACTTCCAGGGAAGAGCATAAATGTTGGAGAACAGGGATTGAGTTTTTATAGAACTTAAAGGTCATTGAAATGTAATGCTAGTCACTTTGTGCATCTCTTAATGGTGTAAGGTAGTCAGATTGGAATGATATTGGTTTCTAGCCACCATGCACATGGAGTATCATTTTTTGTCCTGCATGGTACTATAATTATTTTCAACAGGATATCTGGTAGTGTAATACACTTGATTTTTTCATCCTCAAGAACGAATAAGAAAAGAATTTGCTTTGAAAGAAAAACGATTATTCTTGTCTTCCACTACAAAAATCAGCTGGCTTCCATTGAGAACCATATTTTTGTCGTCTTCTTTCATGCTTTTGATTTGCAGAATATTTACTTTACTACATACTTCCCATGAGTCATGCCTTTGCTTCTGTTCATATTTGCTGAAATGAGAATTTTAGGGGCAGAGCACAAATTCCAGAATGCAGGAATCAAATTTTTATAAACAGTTGAGAGAGTGAATCCTGGATTCATGGTAATACAATGACCATAATGTTTACTGTAATTTAATTTGGCCAAGCATCATAAACCTCTCATGATTTAATGGACATGAAATTAGTTAGTATATGGAGTATTTTGCTTTCTCTTGAGGGATACTGAAATCATTTTTAAAGGGATCTCTGGTAGTTTAACACAACAGATTATAGGAACTTTTGAAAACTGAGGTTTCCCTTTGAAAGAAAGAGGGTGGATTCTCAAATTTCTGTTGTGATGATCAGCTGGCTATTACTTTGAAGAATATTATTCTTGTTCTAACATCAGTAATATAACTATATTATTTTCTCCTTAATTCTTCTATTTTTGGAGGCATTCACACTATTACCTCCTTGGTAATAAACATTTGATTTCTTATATTTTTTCCTTCTCAAGATTAATGTTTTCGTATTTTGTAGTTTGAGAACCACCTTACCACTGCAGTTGAACTGAATCAGTAATTTGATGTTTTGATTTCTATTTCTTATGAGTGTGATTGTCTTAAAACCATTGTTGCTTAAAAATATTATATTGTTTGAAGCTCACTAAAATTTCTTTGATTTGTTGGTATGTGATTTCCCTTTTTAAAACCTTTTGCTTATTATGTTGTGTTTAATAAAATTGTCTGTTGTCTTTTCCTCAGGCTGTATTCAATGAACTCTGCAAAATGTTGGATCCTGGAAAACCTTCTTTCACCCCCAAGAAGGGGAAGACCAGTGTGGTAATGTTCGTAGGTCTACAAGGTATGAAATCCGCATAGGCATTTGCATCATCAAAATGATCAACTATGTTGGAAAGTTAGTTAATCTTCTTCAAAAACTTAAAGATAGCAAAGAAAAAAGGCAGGATAATCTAAAATTTAAAAGAAATGACAACGGCGTGACCAATAACAGACCATCTAAAAGAAACAACCAAAAGCATATGTAGTTTGAGTCTTTGAGACACATATACACCGATAACAGACCACGTAAAAGAAACAACCAAAAGCATATGTAGTTTGAGACACATATACATTTGATATTGGTACTTATCATCATTAGTTGTAGTGTTGTCAAGAAATTAGATGCACTAAGGTTCCAAAATGCTTGAGGCTCTACATGCTCGGCCGAGCAAAACTAGGCCCTTACCACTATAAAAAGATAAAAAAATAATTAAGCATAAAGACAATGAATAGAATAAAATTTGAATAATATGAGTTTTATATCATTTCATGTTTAAAAGATTCAACATCAAAACCTCAAAATTACATAAATTTAATTATTTATAAATCATTAGAACACTCAATTTGTCCAAATCTAATAACAAAAGTAACATAACCAAAGGCTCCATTAATTTCAATGATCATCAACATCATTAATTTTGTTATCCTGGTATCATCTTTATCTCATCCAGAAAATGTGAAGAAAAACACAGAGAGCAGTTATCAATGTCTTCCAAGTCAAAATGTACTTAATCTCATCCCATAGGTAACTTGAAATTAGAAAAATCTCAATAGGTGCTCAAGTCATGGTTTGCAATACCGTACCATACCACTCGGTATGGGTGGTTTGTATCGGTCAAATAAAGGACTGGTATGGATGGTACATTGGTACATCTTAGTGTACTATGTTTCAATACACTCGGTATAGTTTGGTATAGCTCGGTACGTACTGTACTGATAGCTGATCGGTACACCGGTATGGTATGATATTCAGAACCTTGGCTCAAGTTCTTGAGTAAGTCTTCGTCCTCTTTTTAATTGCATGCCTAAATCGAAGTACCATGAATGTGGTACCCCTTGTATCTATGGTCTCTTTTTTCTGAGCCAACCGATGAACATTCACCTTTGTGCTGACAATATGTTCTAGATTTTTTCTTTTCTCAAGCAAAGACTTCTGATTACAACTTGAAGCATCAATTCTAGAGCTGTTTCTTTTTGTGCGGGTAATTCCATCAATTTGGTTTTGAAACCATCTGGTCTTTGTTTTTATGAGACCTTCAGGTTTCTTGTGCAAGAGGTTATGGAACTTGAACAACCATGTTCAAAATGTTGTGCATCTGTTGACCATCTCATAAAGAAAAGAAAGAATGTTAACTATTATTATAAACATGCCAACTTTGGCTTCAACTTGAAGACCTGTTAAATACCTTAAGCTGCATCTTGACTGTAAACAACGTTCTCCTTGGGAGAGGCACATCAATTTTGTTTGTTAACCTTTACTTCATTGTGGAAATAAACTGTGACACTTTGAATCAATATAATTACAAATGTGATTAGAGATGCCATAGTTCATTGAGTGTGATATGTACCTTAGTTGAGTCCTTCTGTGGAAATTGTATTGTGTGCTTGTAAAGTAATCTTACTTCATGTCTTTACCATTCTTCTGATTAAGAATGTCTTCGTTTCATTTTTGTTTCTTCAACCAAGTGTAGGTTGCAATACCATAACTTATTTCACTGGCTCGCTTTGCTTGTTCTTTTCTATGTCCAGGTTCTGGAAAAACCACAACTTGCACCAAATATGCATATTATCATCAAAAGAAGGGATGGAAGCCTGCTTTAGTTTGTGCTGATACATTTAGAGCTGGTGCTTTTGATCAGTTAAAGCAAAATGCTACAAAAACCAAAATTCCTTATTATGGAAGGTATCCTGTTACTTAGATATCCTCTTAATTGCAGTCTCACTATGTTATGATCTTTTCATCAAGAAACCTTGCTACAGTTTGACTTGTTGAGAGATATCTATTGGATATGGTTAGCATAATTGACAATGTTGTGCATTATTAAGGACTGAAGCTCCAGCAAGCAAGGCATGGTTGGCTGCCAGACTGTCTAATCATGTCATTTCCTGCATCTCAGCTTCTAAGCTGCCAGAACAAGAAAGAAAGCAAACATAAAAAAGAACAAAAAAACCCGGAGAGGACAAAATTTGTTCTCTGGTGGTGATTTGGCATGACTCACCAGCAGAGAAACTCTAATGTTGAGTTTATCAAGGATCTAAGATCTCTCACAACCAGATTGGTTTGATCTGTGATTTGACTTAGAAAGCCTGGTCAAGAGAGCTTTGTTCAGAGTTAATTTATAGATCAACAAAACAAGCTAATTCTGCATTGCATGAAATGATTGGAACATAATGTTTCACCTTGTACAGGTGAAATGATATGGGGATTAAATTCTTGATCCATGTTGTCTCCATATAAGTGAGGCATGTAATGGAATTTTTCATGTGAACTTTGCCTGATTACATTGTTCCAAACAATTGTGCTCTTTCCTTTTAGCACAGAATCAAATGGTGAACTTCAAAGTTTACAATGCTTAGGAATGAAGGTTCTATGCTGCGGCTTTTATAAATCTGTTGAGATATGATTTCCAAAGCAAAAAAATGGTTACAATACAATAGATCAAGTAACAGAAAAGAAAGGATATACTAGTTTGACTGGTTGCATAAGATATGTAGTCAACTCAAGATAGTCAAACCATTAGGATATGAGATTTAATGCTTGAAGATGAGAAAATTGTGAATAAGAGAACAGATTATGATGTTAAAAGTTAAAACAACTTAGTCTTGAACAATGTTACGGAGTGAGCGCCCACATGTAGATATGTGTTTTCCAAATTAGTCTCCTTGCCAATTTATATAATCTCATTTCATCCTCGAGTTTGTTTAAAGCTAATGATCTTTGTTATGTCAGTCTTTTGTGGCTTATGACCATGGACTTTTCCCAATGTATGTGGTAACTTGTTGTAGATAACCTGAAATAACATCATCATCATCAGTAATAACAAAAATAACAACTAATTCTTCCCAATTATTTAAGGTTGGATAAATGGATTTTTTTTTCCATATAACATCATCATTGGTAATAACAAAAATAACAACTAATTCTTCCCAATTATTTAAGGTTAGATAAATGGATTTTTTTTTCATAGGTGAGATCTCTTCTGGGTATTGGGACTTGATAAATCAAAGCCATAACATCTTTCTTATTGTTTCTTGTTAAGTCTTTATTGGTCTTTCTCAGCTTTAGTGGTAACTTTAATTTGAATGAACTCACATTTAGAGGCAAGACAATTAAAAATGTTAGAAAATTAATATCTTTTTATCAAAGGATATGAATGTTTAGATGGAAATTGAACTTTATAATTATTTTTGTTTGGATGGATATGGATCTGAATACCGCATGAATTATATATGTTAGCTGTAAATTCCACTCGGGTGAGGCGAGGCCTCGAGTGCCTAGGTGAGCGCCTGAGCGCCTTGTAGAACCCCTAGGCGCAATGCTTCAATGAAGCACTACTCGGGCGCTCACCTGAGCCCAGGCGCCAGGCGTGTTGGGCGAGCACCAAAGCCAACTTTGGGACTCGGGATCAATCGTTGGTTCAATTGGACTTATAAGTTGGTTCAATCGAACCGACATAGTCCAACCCCCTCCCTCGGCCGACCCAATAAAAGAAAACAAAGGTGAAGAAACCCTACATCTATCGCCTTTATTCGCTCTGCCAGTCACCATTGGCAACCTCGTTCAATCTCATTTGTCGTTGCAGCTCAGCTGCCGTCACTGCAACTCATCCATCGCTGCATCTCATCCGCCTCTGTAGCTCGTCTAAACCCTAAACCTCTTCCACCGCTATAACTCTGTCTGTTGTTGTAGTAGCTTTGTCCGCCACCGATGGCAACCTCTTCCATTGCCTTCGTTCGTCACCTTCACACGCTCTGTCCAACATTGCAACTCCATCCGTTGTCGTCGACAACATCGTTTGCTACCTTCGTCCGCCACTGTAGCTTCATCCGTTCGTAGCTGTAGTTTCGTTTGCTGCCCTCTGCTTCCCCCACCTTCCTGTTAATTAAACTGCTTTGTCGATTCCCCTATCTTCCTATTAATTAAACTGCGAACGAATGAGCAGCAACTCGTTTGGAGCAGTTTAAATGTATTTGTTGTATCTACAACACCATGGGCAATATGCACTTTGATTTATACATGAAACTCCCTTGGCTTTTACTTGATAATGTCTTGAGAGCAGTAAAACATTCCTGGTTAACAAGATGCTTTTGGAGCAGTTTAATTCTAACATAGGTCTTCATAAACATGTTGAGTATATTTTTATTTAGTTGTATACTATTTTAATTATAATATTCGGGAGCGCCTTGCTTTGCTCGGGCGGGTGCCTAGACGAGCGTCTAGTGCCTCGGGCGTTTTGGGACCTTGGCGCTTAGCGCTTTGCGCTTTTTAAATCACTGGAAGAGATAGAGAAATACATAAAAAGGACTCTGATAGAAATTATAAATAAAGATTTAAATACTTTGAACTTAACTAAATATATGGTCTTTTACATATCTCTATGGCGGCAAAAGATCCATGTAGACGACTTCAAATAGTTGGGACTTATGGCTTTGATGTTGTTGTTGAGCTGTAAATTCCAAAGTCACTAACTCAAATTCATCAATTATATTTCTTGGATAGGTGGATCAAAAGCAAATATAAGTAGAAAATGAAGAATTAGGAAAAGAAAATAAGGTGTTTCTAGAAAAACAAAATGGTTGATGCGACATAAACCAATGAAATAACCACCCTTTCTAGTAATGTATAGGTAATTTTAGTACTTTGTATAACAATTTCGATGTCCGGTTATAGATATAGTTCAGCCCAAATCCATACTTATATCTGGAGTTATCTTGAATAATAAATTTCTAAGATGAATTTAGATATGTGACTGATATGTATTCATGGAAGCTTATCCAAACTCACTTAGAACAGAAACATACTTGAACAGATATTTTCCCACCTGCTTCCACTCATACTTGTCTTGCCCTATTGGAGTAGTGAATATTTAATTATTATTATTATTTATACCTGTCCCTGTATCTGACTTTTATCTCCCTTTTCAATCAGTCACCTTGAAATGCATCATAATCCAATGTATATGTGCCAATACAATTTAATAGAATTTATTTTCTATTGATGTGGTACATTTTATCTACTTCATAAGCATGTTCACAAACTCCATAATTACAAAGTCTAGCTGGCAAAAAATTTAATCCAGCATCACAGGTGAAGATTTTGGCTGAAGATCTATGACTGCAATATTCTACTGTACCACACTTTTATTTGTATGGTGTGAATCTAATTAGTTTTGTACAGTTTCTTCTTTTTTCCATGTTGCAGTGCCTAATGTGCTTCTTGATTCTTTGTGTTTCGAACCAGTTATTTTTTTCTCATTAAAGTAAAAGAAGCCTTCTATTCTTCTATCTGTATCAAAAGGTCCCTGGGCAACATCTTTAATGTTCACTTTGATCAATTTCTGCTGCAGTTACATGGAATCAGATCCTGTAAAAATAGCTGTTGAAGGAGTTGAAACGTTTAAGAAAGAAAACCGTGATTTGATTATTGTGGACACAAGTGGACGACACAAACAGGAAGCTGCTCTGTTTGAAGAAATGCGTCAAGTCTCAGAAGCAACGGTAGATATGCTGTTCTTTCCAATCATATTTCAACTACAGACTTACTGCATAATGGAAGTTGATTAATAATTTTCGCTCTCTCACAGAAACCCGATCTTATAATATTTGTCATGGACAGCAGTATTGGTCAAGCAGCATTTGACCAAGCACAAGCCTTCAGACAAAGTGTAGCAGTTGGAGCTGTGATTATCACAAAAATGGATGGTCATGCAAAAGGAGGTGGCGCGCTTAGTGCGTAAGGAGTCTATTTGAATTTCATTAATGTTTGAAATATAATTTTGCAAGATCAACTCTCATATTTTTTTATTTCTAAGCATGTCATACCTTCTTGCAGGCAACTTTGGTTGTTTTGTGATGTACCTTCATTGGGCAAATTTTTGAAATACATCCATGCAACAATAGAACCATACTCTTTACAGTGTCACATTTGTTTCTAGCATATAACATATGATGGAGAGGTGGTTGTAGAACCATAACTGTGACACTAGTTCTATTGAACATGGGCAGAAATTAAAGTTTATCTTTAGGTATAGCTATGTAGAAGTATGTTTTGTTTGCACATCTATTACTGTACTTGTATGACTTCTATCTGTTGCATGCAGTATAATAATTGCCACTATCAATTTTACCATTTAGATATACTTATCTAGACGTATGTTTTGTTTGTACATTTCTTATTGTGCTTGTATATTTGGACCAGATGTTGTCTGTAGCAGGCATGCGCTTAGTTGTCCAGATGTTTTCAATTCTCGGACATGTCAGTCGGTTTATAGTTGTCTGAAAGTGACAATACATAAGAGAAAACCCATCAAATTGACACTAATCAGTTTCATTTCTTGTTTCATCATCTTCATTGTCTGAGTATTGCATTCATATGTGTCTGTATCACCCTTGCAATGGTCATCATATATCAAGATTTCTTGCTCTTTTGCTTTTATGTGAGGTGTTGTAGCAGTTTTTTGGCTTCAGTTAGGAGCTAGCAACTTACATTTTAAGCTCCATCATTTTGTTAAAAATTAATGAACATTTCTACTTGGTTTGACTGCAGAGTTGCAGCCACTAAAAGCCCAGTCATATTTATTGGAACGGGGGAGCACATGGAGGAGTTTGAAGTGTTCGATGTAAAGCCATTTGTAAGCCGCCTTTTAGGTGAGCTATAACCATCCACAGTCTTTGCTGCTCATAACTATCATTATGTAGTAATGTTCATTCGTTTTGCCATTTGTCTAGGAATGGGTGACTGGTCTGGTTTCATGGATAAAATTCATGAAGTTGTACCCACCGATCAACAACCTGAGCTTTTGCAGAAGCTTTCCGAAGGAAGTTTTACTTTGCGACTGATGTATGAACAGTTTCAGAACATTCTCAAAATGGGTCCTATAGGCCAGGTTGTTATTTTGTTTTGAATAGTTGAGTTGCCTTCCATCTAGTATATCTTTACCATTTTAAACAACAGCCATTTACTACTTGCTTTATGATCGACCAAAATTAGAATTTGCCTTTGGTGCTGTAGCGATATGATTCAACTTTTTAAGCTTGACTAGTTAAGATTAACTATTCTGTTTCACTGTGTCATTATATTTTATTGCATTGGACTATTTTTTTGCAGCTCAGCAGATGTTTTGTTGTACCTTCCTATTTCACTATATGCCTTTTTTATATATTATTTTTTTTATCATTTAATGATGAACGTGATATTGCATGCAGGTGTTCTCTATGCTACCTGGATTTAGTGCAGAATTGATGCCTAAAGGTCATGAAAAAGAAAGTCAAGCAAAAATCAAGCGTTATATGACGATGATGGATTCCATGACGAATGCAGGTAATGTGTCCCTTAATTTTATCCACTGCTGGAAAGATTTTAATGTAGTGGGATGATATAGTCGAATTGCCTTTTTCTGGAATCCAGAGCTGGACAGTACAAATCCTAAATTGATGAATGAGTCCCGTATAATGCGGATTGCGAGGGGTTCAGGCAGGTCAGTCAGGGACGTCACGGAAATGCTGGAGGAATACAAGCGTCTAGCAAAGATTTGGAGCAAGATGAAGGGGCTCAAGATCCCCAAGAAAGGTGAAATGAGTGCGCTGTCTCGGAATATGAATGCGCAGCAGATGAGCAAGGTCCTACCTCCTCAAATGCTGAAGCAGATTGGTGGCATGGGTGGTCTACAGAGCTTGATGAAGCAAATGGGATCCAAAGATATGGGTGGAATGGGTGGAATGTTCGGCCGAGGGGACAAGTAGAATACCTAATAATCTCGAGTGTTGTCATTAGGTCTTTCGTCATACAACTATTTTTGAGACAACTAATGAATCATTTGAATATGTTGGATGTGGTTGTCCCTGCTTGTGCATCACATATGAAGCTTTTTGTGAGCAATGATGTTCCTTAACGAAGTTTTATTGAGCCAACACAAGAAAGCTCATCTTTGACTCTACATGTAAGATCTTTTCAGAAATCTGTATGCTTTCTTACAGGATTGTATTCTAGTATCCCTTGCGAGTGAATGCCTGATGCTGTAGCAAGTTCCACAGGGACATTACATTAGCCGCGGTTACAAGAGATCAGATCTGATGTACATGACCTTCACCTCGCGCACTGACTTGTGCTTCCCGGGCATCCCATCAAGATAAATTCTTATGTAACAAAACGCTGTTACATTTCGAGACAAAGAATCAACCATGAATTGGGGCTCCACCAGACCAAACTGATGCCTGCAAGCATTGGTATCATATTGGCAG
This sequence comes from Musa itinerans, assembly GCA_001649415.1. Lineage (NCBI taxonomy): Eukaryota > Viridiplantae > Streptophyta > Magnoliopsida > Zingiberales > Musaceae > Musa > Musa itinerans. The sequence continues at coordinate 13,750 of LVTN01001048.1, forward strand.
GCACAATGATGTGGAATAATGAGGTTTTGCCTACTTCCATGGAGTCGTAAGCAACGTTGTCAGTCCTTTCTAGTTGCATGAGGTTGACTAAGGGTGTCAAAGGTTAGATCCTGTTTGTGGAGTTCCTTTTTATTTTTCTCTCCTGGCAGGTGTTTGTAACAATGACAAACACATTATCTTCTTCTAGTTTTACTTTTCCCTCTCTCTCTCTATCGACTTGCAGTCCAGTGCAGCATCAACTGACCGCCCGTGGGAAAATTACTTGCATGACAGGCGAAACAAACACAGCAGAAGATAACAAGCTCTCGAAGCCCGTTCCACAGTATTATTCCCTGCAGCTCCAGCTGAGATTGTCCATCATTCTTGTTTTGCTATTTAATCTTTTGCAGCTTCGAATGGGTCGAGCAGAGATGAAAAGTGAACGTGATGTGTTTGGTCTGAGAAGACGCAGGACAGACACGATCACATGGAGGAACGGAACGTCTCACGGTCAGAAGCTGCAGACCATGTGTTTGTTGTTTTGATGCTTGTGCTACAAAATAAGCCACAAAGTTCTCGGTAATGATTTGAGCTGCAAATGTCGGGGCATGGAACGACATGATTTGGACTGAAAACAGCTTTTCGTGCCACCCCATGAATCATAGGTGGAAGGTATCCAAAGTCTTACTACTAATTGGCTTCGATTCCACAGGTGGTGGCCATGGAAGAGGAGGAGGAGTCTATAAAGTTCCACAGGAGGTGCGGTCATGGAAGAAGAGTCTTGGAGTTCTGTTTCATTCATTATCTAACAACAACCGGCTTACAATGATTATATATATTTTTTATATTTTTTGTTGTTGTAACCCCTTAATATTTTGTTTTAATTCATTTTGCAAAATTAAATTTCTACCATTAGGGTTTTGCCTTAATTAATTAATTTCGAAATCAAATTATTTGTTTTCTTAAAAGGAACCTTTCGTTTTCTCCTATTTATCGACTAACAGGTTTCTTCCTTATTTATCAACAGTGGCCCTAAGAGAACTCATGACGAGGGGGAGGAAGATTTTATTTTGAAGAGAGAGGTTGGTTCATTTAGTTATTTATTGTTCTTAATTTTTGTTGTTTGTTTATGATTTTTAGAACTAGAATTGCATTGGTACCGCATGATTCCTAATATTAAAAATTTTGTTAATCTATGTTGTTCTTGATTGAATCTATATAAATTTCATGATATTCATGCTTTAAGTTCAATTTTATGATATTGTAGTTTTAGAATTTATATGTCATTGTTAGATGCAGACAAGTTAGGAGTCAATTAAAAAAATTAATTAATTAATTCCGAAATCAAATTATTTGTTTTCTTAAAAGGAACCTTTCGTTTTCTCCTATTTATCGACTAACAAGCTTCTTCCTTGTTTATCAACAGTGGCCCTAAGAGAACTCATGGCGAGGGAGGAAGATTTTATTTTGGAGAGAGAGGTTGGTTCATTTAGTTATTTGTTGTTCTTGATTTTTGTTGTTTGTTTATGATTTCTAGAACTAGAATTGCATTGTTACCACATGATTCCTAATATTAAAAATTTTGTTAATCTATGTTGTTCTTGATTGAATCTATATAAATTTCATGATATTCATGCTTTAAGTTCAATTTTATGATATTGTAGTTTTAGAATTTATATGTCATTATTATATAAATAATGCATTAAAGTTTTAATTATTATTAACATGATTTTAATTTTAAATTATCATATTATATGTTTATAATGCATATCTTAATTTTTTAATTAATTAGTGTAATTTTTTGATCAAAGAAAAAAAAATCAAAACTGAATTAATTAGGGGAATTTGAGTTTGGTTAAGATAAGATCTGATTCGAATCAGACTGATCAATTGGAAACTAGTCGATCTGACACAAGTGCTGCCTATAACTCATTTCTCTTAATTTATCATATATATATATATATTATATCTTTTTCGTTTTATCTTTTATTAGGTTATAGATTTACTTGAAAGTGATGATCGAGAAAGGAATCCTTATATAAATTATTGATATTGACAAAGCTACACCCATTTTTAAAAATATCTTTTAAGAGATTTATTCGTGTCAAAGATAATCAAGACGACTATCAAATTCGTACGATAAATCAAAATTTGATAACTTAATAATAGAATTGAAAGATTAGGGTAAAAACTTGAAGTCTTCTATTTATACCTTTCGTTTTCTCCTATTTATCGACTAACAAGCTTCTTCCTTGTTTATCAACAGTGGCCCTAAGAGAACTCATGGCGAGGGAGGAAGATTTTATTTTGGAGAGAGAGGTTGGTTCATTTAGTTATTTGTTGTTTTTTATTTTTGTTGTTTGTTTATGATTTCTAGAACTAGAATTGCATTGGTACCGCATGATTCCTAATATTAAAAATTTTGTTAATCTATGTTGTTCTTGATTGAATCTATATAAATTTCATGATATTCATGCTTTAAGTTCAATTTTATGATATTGTAGTTTTAGAATTTATATGTCATTGTTAGATAAATAATGCATTAAAGTTTTAATTATTATTAACATGATTTTAATTTTAAATTATCATATTATATGTTTATAATGCATATCTTAATTTTTTAATTAATTAGTGTAATTTTTTGATCAAAGAAAAAAAAATCAAAACTGAATTAATTAGGGGAATTTGAGTTTGGTTAAGATAAGATCTGACTAGAATCAGACTGATCAATTGGAAACTAGTCGATCTGACACAAGTGCTGCCTATAACTCATTTCTCTTAATTTATCATATATATATATATATTATATCTTGCTCGTTTTATCTTTTATTAGGTTATAGATTTACTTGAAAGTGATGATCGAGAAAGGAATCCTTATATAAATTATTGATATTGACAAAGCTACACCCATTTTTAAAAATATCTTTTAAGAGATTTATTCGTGTCAAAGATAATCAAGACGACTATCAAATTCGTACGATAAATCAAAATTTGATAACTTAATAATAGAATTGAAAGATTAGGGTAAAAACTTGAAGTCTTCTATTTACATTCTCAAAACAGAAATTATAGTATTAAAAGGCTTCAACGAAAACATCGAAAAAATAAATAAAAAGAATATATTATAAATTGTTTGAATAGTGGGTTTTTTTAAGGTGAATCGGTTGATTTTGGATCGACAATTGCTGATAAAGGATTATTATATCGTTATATTTACGCAATTCCGAACTTATATTCCACGAAGCAAAGGATTATTATTACATCGTTAAATTTTTCTTCCCATGCTGTTTCCTATTTCATCATCTCTTCCGAGCGCTTCCAAACAAAAGTCTTTAAGAGCTTTATGAGGAGGAGGCGTGCCCTAATAATACCCCCTTCGCAACAAGACAAGAAGACAATAAGAAATAATGGCCGAGAAGAACAATATAATATGACTTCAATACTCCAACCCCACTCTCTCTTCTTGCTTCTTTGTCCGAGCTAAAGCCGTGTACTTCCTAATAATACCCCCCCTTCGCAACAAGACAAGAAGACAAATAAGAAATAATGGCCGAGAAGAACAATATAATATGACTTCAATACTCCAACCCCACTCTCTCTTCTTGCTTCTTTGTCCGAGCTAAAGCCGTGTACTCGAACAGTGACGTGTCCTGCCAGATCTCGACCGGAAAACAGTTTCCTTCCCAACCGACGTTACTCGGTTTTCTACCCTCCAGATTACTGGAGGGATCCGCGGCCTCCGTGGTGGGCCCCAGAGATCTCTGTGAGAAGTAAACGACCGGGGGTGCGGATTAAGGTGGTAGGGGAAAAAGGATCGTGTTAGATCTCCGGAAATAAAAAAACTTAATCTACCCGCTTGATGTGTCTCCTCACGTACCAGTCCTGTGGTAAGGGGACCCACGCATAGTCTTCCATCGGTGGGTAGATTAGGGCTGGTGGTGGAAGCTGGTAGACGTAGGGCTCGTGCGGGTCGAGTACAACAACATGAAACACGGCCAGAGGTCCAAGTGGAAGAAGCCACGTGGCTCGTGGGACTATTACCTGGTGTCGGCGTGGTTCGTGGCGGCCAATGACTGGACAGGTTACGGTTCGCGTGTCCGCGTGCATGCGGAGTCATTTCGTCCCTCGTGGGTGTTTCGTGCGCGTTAACCCCACGCCACGCCGCACGACAGATATCCAACTAGAACAAGCCTCGTATCCTTAGAAGGTGGGTCCCTGGTGGTGTTGAGGTCGTGACTGTTCGTGATTGGCAGGGCTATTGTGTTGGTGGATGTCCATGTGTACGTGGTCATTTTTCTTCTTCCTCGCGTCCCTCAACAGTTCTTCCCACCACTGTTCCCTTCCCCTCTCCGATGAGAGACCTCATTGTCTTCTGTGTTGTTGCACCGAAAAGAAAAGGGTAGCCAAAATAAAGCAAAGCAAAAAGCAGCAGCACAGAGAGAGAGAGAGAGAGAGAGAGAGAGAGAGCGAGACTTTGAAATCCGCAATCATCTTCTCCTTTTAGCACACCTTGCCGCCTCTCGCTCTCTCTCTCCCCCTAGTACTGTACAATGTGATTCGAGCCTCAAATGGGGAGACGAGGAGGAGGAGGAGAAGAAGAAGATGACTACGAAGAAGAAGGAAGAGTGAAGAGCTCGTGCCCCCGTCTCTCACGAGATTCCAGCTATAAATGCGAGTTCTTGACTGAGATCTAGCGTCGATCCGCGCCCGGGACAGTGTAGTTCTGAGCATCCCAAGGCGTGTTCTGCCTTGTTCTTCCATCAACCTCTCCCTGGTTCGAATCCCCAGCAACTTCCCTCGGATTCTCGGCAAAACCCTCATTTAAGTTGTTGATTTTTTGCTCCTCCTGAGATGCATTTGGTTTGGGCCACTCTCTTTACCGAGAGGGGGAAAAAGCGCAAGAAAATGATGTGCATTCGGTTTTGTTGCTGTCGAAATCTCTGCTTTTGTTGTGCCTGTGGTCCTAACCCACATTAAATTAGTTCCTTTTTCTGGTGAAATCTCGTTAAGAAATCGAGGAGCAATGTTTTATAGTGATTTTGTTGTGGCTTGTGCAGAATTGTTTCTGGAAATAGGTTGGGCGAGCTAGGGTTCTAAAATGGAGCAGTATGAGGTTTTGGAGCAGATAGGGAAAGGGGCATTTGGGTCAGCTCTACTGGTGCGGCATAAGGTTGAGAACAAAAGGTGAGGAAAGCCACTGATCCGTCCATTTCCTGTTTCAGTTCTTTGTTCCGTTTTTTCTCCTGTCTCCTCGTGTTTACTCCTTCTCCTGAATGTGGTGGCAGGTATGTCTTGAAAAAGATCCGTCTAGCTCGCCAGACCGACAGGACCCGGCGGTCTGCCCACCAGGAGGTGGTCATCTTTGCTACGTCCACATTTCAAAATTCTTCTAGCTAATTGATTTTTATGTATCCATTTTCAACTTGGCTTTCTTTTTCTCTTTTAGACATTTAACAATCTTCATTGTACAAATTTGAGATTTTCTTTTTCATCCCTGAGATAGGACTAATTCTTGTTGCATTAGAAGACACACATTGTGGCAAAGTTCCTTTTTCCCCTAAACTTGCCTTTACAATGGTGTTGGCCTACTTGAGTAAGAATTGCACTATATAGCTGGCTCCATGTTTGATGCGAAAGAAAGAAGGATTATATCAGATGATAATAACGGTGATTTCAGTCGGTTGTTATACATTTATGTGGCGTATGTTTGCAATTTCACTTATATGCTACATGAGTTGTGAAAAGTTGGTGAGTATCTTGCACTTTTATCCCTTTGCTTATCTTTCTCAAATATGCAGATGGAGCTTATTTCTAAAGTACAAAATCCATTTATTGTGGAATACAGAGATTCCTGGGTTGAAAAGGTTTGTAAGTTCCTCCTCTGACCCAAAGAATGGTGCACATGAAATCTGCTATTCTATTTTCTCCTTTCTATGTCATAACAGGAATATCTCAGTACTACATGAATTCTTAGTTGCATTTGGTTTGCAATTTTAAAATCCTAGAAAATATTTGAGCAAACATAAGTTTTCATATATGATTTACGTTATATACCTTCTTTCATTTCATAGGATTATACTCTCGTATAATGATATTCTTGAAAGCAACTTTATGACACTCCAATTATCCATCTAAAACTCATTCGGATCTTGTCATGTGACTGTTGCTGTCATATCTGGTTGAATTCTACTTTCCTCTTCAATTAACCATGGCTAAGGCAACTAATTTGAAAGTTTAGTAAGTGGCAGGAGACCCGATTGATGGTCCCACAATCACCTCCCTTATCCCATGCCTTACCCTAGTTAGCTCTCCAATCCTAAGTAATGCCAGAAATGAAAAAAAAAAGGAATTGCCTTTTCTGATCACTTGTGATGTCTGAGATGGTTAAGGTTTGGAAGAATTTGTTCTACTGACAGTACTGTATAACAATAAATTTAGTGATACATTTATACCATGTTGTGATGCACAGGATGCCTGTATATACACCTTAAGAACTTTTGTGGCAAACATGTCAATATAGGAATTTGCAGAGTTTATTCTCAGAGCTATCCATTTTTCTGACTTTTTTTAATCAAATATTCAGGAGATAATTAATTAATGATTACTTCAATAAGAAAGAGTTTTGATTCTTATGATGTTTAAATTGGTAACTTAGTACCAATTTCTGATCATCTTATCAATAAATATGTTGATTGTCGTATTTTTAACATTTATGCTCAAGGTTTGTGAATGCAAAATATATCATCTTGTTATAGCTAGATTTCCACTCTCAACTTGTATATGATATATTTTCCTAAATTCCTTTATGTTTTGGTGGGGCGCTCTTCATATTTATATCTATGATGGCATCATTTACTCTCTTTCTCGTTGGTTTATTTTCTTGTAATGGCTTTAATTGTTTTTGCTTTATTTTAGGGATGCTATGTATGCATTGTAATAGGTTATTGTGAGGGAGGTGACATGTAAGTTGTGCTTTTAAGTTAGATCTGGTAGTTGTAAATTCACTTTTGATGACACTTAGATCTATTCTTCTGTGGTTTGACAGGGCTGAAGCCATAAAGAAGGCCAATGGACATCTTTTTCCCGAGGAGGTTGTTTATTTTGATAAAAATTTCTGGCATACTTCTAGAATACATTTGTTAAGTAAAAGTTTGCTTTTTGCAGTTTGTTTATTCTGTGCATCCTCAAGTTCTTTTCTATTGACTGTGTGCAGAAGCTTTGTAAATGGCTAGTCCAGCTCCTTATGGCACTTGATTACCTGCATAAGAATCACATTCTTCACCGTGATGTTAAGGTAAGTGGCAGTTTGATGCTAATGGGTGTCTTCTTTATATAATGATATGATAGATGCAAAGCTTATGTTTACTGATTATGTTGCAATATTATTTTCTAGTGTTCAAACATATTTCTCACAAAAGATCAAAGCATACGCCTTGGTAAGTATTGTTTATGTCAATTAATTATATTCATTATGGAGAATGTCATTTTACTGATTATTTAAAATTTAAGACGTTACCTGGCATAGTTTCATGAAATTGAATAATCCCACAGGTGATTTTGGGCTTGCTAAAATTTTAACCTCAGATGATCTGGCTTGTTCAGTGAGTGTTGAAGCTGCATTAAAACAAATGCATCTTAAAAGACTCATTTCATTTCTTATCACTGAGAGCTGTGGGCTCCTGATGCAGGTTGTTGGAACTCCTAGTTATATGTGTCCAGAACTTCTTGCTGATATACCTTATGGCTCTAAGTCTGATATCTGGTCTCTAGGTAAAGTCTATCTCATTGGGGTCACAAAGATGCCATTTTCATCATTCCCAAACTACATGGTTTTTCACATAAAGTTTCTTAATTATCCAGGCTGTTGTATCTATGAGATGACTGCCCTCAAGCCCACATTCAAAGCTTTTGTAAGTTTCAGCAAATTGGATAATCAACTGGGCTTTAAGATTCAACTCTAAGTAAAAGGATCTCTCTTCTCTGTTATTACATATGATTTTGTCTGTCACTGAACAAAGAATTCATTTACTCTTGGACATGTTTAAATGGATAGTTCCCTATCACTCAATCATTTCATAACTTACGACAATGCTCTCTCTTGGTGATGCTTCATGTAAAAAGAAAAGTTCTGCAAGGTGGAAAAAGGAGATAGAACAACAAAACTTCATCATATGGATCTCATGTTCTCTTGTCCAGTTTAGGTCATAACTCTTCCTTGACGTGTGTTGAATTGAACTTTTGCTTGTTTTGGTGAAAAAAAAAAGTGTTGCTTGGGTACATGACATGTAAAACGAGTGTCATTTGTCCAAAACATAGACATGCTTATGAATATATGTCAGGATACACAGTTATTACATGGGGACATTGTTTGTAATTTTCTGAAAGAATACCTTTCTGTAGCTCAACCCTAAGTATTCAAGTTAATTTTGAAAAAAACTACAGTCAAAATATTACCCCTGTCATCTGTTAATCTGAGTAGCAATAGATTCTTAAAAAAAATACTGTATTTAAATTTTGATCTGGATTGTGCACTAAAACCTGATTGTAGCTTAAAATGCATACATTTAAGCTACAATTTGTCTGATTTAACTATTGAGATACGAAAATGGTTATTCTTTGTTTCTTATATTTAATTGATAAATATATTATGCAACTTATATCTGACATTATTAGTGTAATTTTGTCTCCTATCTTGATCTTTTCCTATGTTTTGTTGTTATGCAGGATATGCAGGCTTTGATAAACAAAATTAACAAGTCCATAGTGGCTCCTTTACCAAGTTCATACTCTGGTCCATTGTATGCCCTTGTTATTCTTGTCTTTTCCAGATTCTTTTTGTGTCTATAGTAGATCCAAAGATTGATTATCTTGACATATCTTTATTACTCTGTGCAGCAGGGGACTCATTAGAAGCATGCTAAGAAAAAGCCCCGAACATAGGCCAAGTGTATGTCTATAGAGACATTTTATTCAAGTGCCGAAAGCTTCTTTGACACTTTATGATGCTATAAGTAGTTTTTATTACCATATACCTTCCTAAACGTGTAGAGTTCATGTGGTTGTTCATATCAACAGGCTGCAGAACTGCTCAAGCATCCACATCTTCAACCTTATGTGCTTCAAGTCAACCTAAAGTCTAGCCCTATGCGGAATATGCTCCCTATCCACCATATTACAACCAATCACATCAGAAAAATCAGATTTCAGGATGATGCAGATGATTCGGTGCATGAGAAAAGAAAATCTTTAGGCAATGAGAGAATCTTAAAACTGAACAAGACTGTGGAGCAGTACTCCCTCAGTTCAACTCAGACTGTTAAAGATTTTCCTAATTATCTGAACCAAAGGGTAAGGAACCTTTCAACTGGCAGCAGTCAAGTTGGGGAGATAGGTATTGACAAAGCAATCGATGGGAAGTACTCAAATATCCTGAAGACACCAAGACACACGCCTACTAAAAACTTCACAACTCCAAGGACGCGAGTAGAGTCCTCAAAGGCATCACATACTGGACCAAAGCGTGAACCGGTATGGCCAAGTACTCCTGCTCATATGTTCATTACCATTAAGCATAATGTTAGTATTCATTCTTTTACTAAGAAACTTTCACCTTTGATTTCTCAAATATAGAACATTCTTTTTCTAAACCTGATTGTTAGAAGTTTAAAACTTTTGAGACATTTCACATGGAACATTGAAGAGACACATCAAATCAAGCACCCCTTTTCTGTATATACTGCCTCAGTAAGCGCATACGTTTTCTGTGTTCTATGTTGATGGGGGAAATGTGTCAGAACTAATTTTTGTGATCTCTTTTCGAGGAAGGATTAAATTTAATGCTTTTGTTGTTATGATAACTATTGGTCAGTTTAGCTGTGTTTTCTTGATCATGTCTCTTTAGGGTAAGTTCACTGTCGGTGGTATTCACATATGAGCTCTCTGTAATCTGTATAATGTTTTGGCTAGTTGAAATGCTCTAAATTATATGACTAGATATCCGGATTACAGGCTTTATGACTCGTTTTATGCAGTGGACACTGCTTGTAGGTATGCTATTTCATTTATGACTGCTCTCACAAGTGCTACTTTTACTTATGCAGTTTGCATCACAAACTCCATCAGATAGAATTGGTCAAACCACTCGAAGAGCATCTCTTCCTTTCCCAACATTTGAAACTCGTCCAAAATCAAGTCTCGGCAGTCTCCGCCGAGTGGAATCCCCTGATGTGTCTGTCAACTCCCCTCGAATAGATAGAATTGCAGAATTTCCATTAGCCTCATACGAAGAACCCCTATTATCTATTCGTAAACTTTCTTCAGCTCATGGCTCTTCTTCAGCCACTCCACACTATGGAGATCGTTCAATCACCAAGGACAAATGCACGATCCAAATCTTCCGAGTGGAAGGTGATAATGGGAGTGATTCTTCAGATCGGAATCCGACAGCCGCAGATGCTTCAAGCAGGGGATCATCAGAATCAAGGCAGCGGAGGTTCGACACCTCATCATACCAGCAGCGGGCGGAGGCCTTGGAGGGACTGCTGGAATTCAGTGCCCAGCTGTTACAACAGGAGAGGTATGACGAGTTGGGGGTCTTGCTGAAGCCATTTGGTCCTGGCAAAGTCTCCCCCCGAGAAACTGCTATATGGCTGACCAAGAGCTTCAAAGAAACCATACTGTAACTCAATATATTAGGCCTGGTGTCTTTTGCATAGAAACCCATCTTAAGATGCTCATATACCATACTCTTTGATACTAGATCTTAAAATTGTTGAATCAGTTTTGTGATATGAAGTAGCTTCATAGCTTGGTAGGCTGACAATTTAGCTTGAGATTAGCTGCTGATTCTCTTTCGAACAATGCATGTACTAGCCTTGAGATTAGCTTGATACTCAAATGTTACAAGAGCCTCTTTACCATCTTCTCCTGTTGACAAGTGTATTATGGCAATGGATAAAATTTTCAGGTGCAGGTGCTTGTATAATCGTGGAACTACTAGTTATGCATCATCATAGATGTGGTACAAGCTAAGATATAGTCATTTTACTTTGATGATAGCAAACTGTTGACTTATTTTGTTATCATTTGTCGTGATGGCATCAACAACATATTCCCCTGCTTGAATGAAGTATAATTTCAGCGTGTTTGCTAACTCTCATGTTTGATGCACATCCTGGTTCATGTTTGAGAAATAAGCAAGTTGATCTGCAGAGTTGAATGCTAAATGGTTCTCCTGTTGCTTGTGTGCCACCTTTTGCCCTGCTTGAATGAAGTGTAGTTCAGGTTTAATAATGCCATTGTTGCTTGTGATGAGACTTTATGATATTTGTTTTACTGTTGTTTGTTATGAGACTGCATGTTCTGATGCCTCAGCACAGCCTGATTCATGTTTGGGAAACTATCAAGTTGGTCTGCTCAGCTGAATTCTAAATGGTTCTCCTGTTGCCTGTGTACAACATTTTGTCCTGCTTGGATGAAGGTTCAGGTTTAACATTGGCATTGTTAGGAGACTGCAAGTTCTGACTACTCTGCACATCCTAATTCATGTTTGAGAAAGTAGCAAGTTGGTCTGCTAAGCTGAATTCTGAATGGCTCTCCTGTTGCTTGTCTACAAAATGTAAGTTGGGACTTCATTGTTCATGGAATGTTATGATTGAGGCACCTTCACCCATTGGAAGCACAAGAATGATCTATCTGCCTAAGAATGGCTGCTTCACTAAACAAGACAGCAACAACAGATCCAACTAATTTTAAATCTGACAGTTACCAACAATTTCTTTGTAGAAAGAAAAATTGCTGCAGATTCAATTGCATGAAACAAGCAAGTCCATTAATGCCTGCTACACAGTATTTGTGAAATGTGACAAACCTTGAGGTAATCAGGAATGCCTAGAATGATAAACCTCTTCTTTCCAGGCATGAAATAAGTAAAGAAAAACTAAATAAAAGAGAAAGTTCAGCAACTCAGAATTCCTGACAAAAGTTACGCTTAGGATTTCACTTATTTGAGATCCATCCGCATCTGTATGTGATAGATGAAGACTAACAATCTTCCCTGTGCATTCTGTCTCAAATGTGTCCTAATTTGCATTGACAAGAAAAGAACAAAATTAGCAGCCCATGCATAAGATAAGCAAAACAAAGAAAAGCAATTTTCCATGTACTAATCTGAAGTAATTCTCTCTGTCCATGCATGACATAAGTAAAACAAAAGGGAGCTCAGAAAACTGAAAGTTCAGGCCAAAAATGCTCAAGAGTAAGCTAATGTAATCTGTATAATGTTTTGGCTAGTTGAAATGCTCTAAATTATATGACTAGATATCCGGATTACAGGCTTTATGACTCGTTTTATGCAGTGGACACTGCTTGTAGGTATGCTATTTCATTTATGACTGCTCTCACAAGTGCTACTTTTACTTATGCAGTTTGCATCACAAACTCCATCAGATAGAATTGGTCAAACCACTCGAAGAGCATCTCTTCCTTTCCCAACATTTGAAACTCGTCCAAAATCAAGTCTCGGCAGTCTCCGCCGAGTGGAATCCCCTGATGTGTCTGTCAACTCCCCTCGAATAGATAGAATTGCAGAATTTCCATTAGCCTCATACGAAGAACCCCTATTATCTATTCGTAAACTTTCTTCAGCTCATGGCTCTTCTTCAGCCACTCCACACTATGGAGATCGTTCAATCACCAAGGACAAATGCACGATCCAAATCTTCCGAGTGGAAGGTGATAATGGGAGTGATTCTTCAGATCGGAATCCGACAGCCGCAGATGCTTCAAGCAGGGGATCATCAGAATCAAGGCAGCGGAGGTTCGACACCTCATCATACCAGCAGCGGGCGGAGGCCTTGGAGGGACTGCTGGAATTCAGTGCCCAGCTGTTACAACAGGAGAGGTATGACGAGTTGGGGGTCTTGCTGAAGCCATTTGGTCCTGGCAAAGTCTCCCCCCGAGAAACTGCTATATGGCTGACCAAGAGCTTCAAAGAAACCATACTGTAACTCAATATATTAGGCCTGGTGTCTTTTGCATAGAAACCCATCTTAAGATGCTCATATACCATACTCTTTGATACTAGATCTTAAAATTGTTGAATCAGTTTTGTGATATGAAGTAGCTTCATAGCTTGGTAGGCTGACAATTTAGCTTGAGATTAGCTGCTGATTCTCTTTCGAACAATGCATGTACTAGCCTTGAGATTAGCTTGATACTCAAATGTTACAAGAGCCTCTTTACCATCTTCTCCTGTTGACAAGTGTATTATGGCAATGGATAAAATTTTCAGGTGCAGGTGCTTGTATAATCGTGGAACTACTAGTTATGCATCATCATAGATGTGGTACAAGCTAAGATATAGTCATTTTACTTTGATGATAGCAAACTGTTGACTTATTTTGTTATCATTTGTCGTGATGGCATCAACAACATATTCCCCTGCTTGAATGAAGTATAATTTCAGCGTGTTTGCTAACTCTCATGTTTGATGCACATCCTGGTTCATGTTTGAGAAATAAGCAAGTTGATCTGCAGAGTTGAATGCTAAATGGTTCTCCTGTTGCTTGTGTGCCACCTTTTGCCCTGCTTGAATGAAGTGTAGTTCAGGTTTAATAATGCCATTGTTGCTTGTGATGAGACTTTATGATATTTGTTTTACTGTTGTTTGTTATGAGACTGCATGTTCTGATGCCTCAGCACAGCCTGATTCATGTTTGGGAAACTATCAAGTTGGTCTGCTCAGCTGAATTCTAAATGGTTCTCCTGTTGCCTGTGTACAACATTTTGTCCTGCTTGGATGAAGGTTCAGGTTTAACATTGGCATTGTTAGGAGACTGCAAGTTCTGACTACTCTGCACATCCTAATTCATGTTTGAGAAAGTAGCAAGTTGGTCTGCTAAGCTGAATTCTGAATGGCTCTCCTGTTGCTTGTCTACAAAATGTAAGTTGGGACTTCATTGTTCATGGAATGTTATGATTGAGGCACCTTCACCCATTGGAAGCACAAGAATGATCTATCTGCCTAAGAATGGCTGCTTCACTAAACAAGACAGCAACAACAGATCCAACTAATTTTAAATCTGACAGTTACCAACAATTTCTTTGTAGAAAGAAAAATTGCTGCAGATTCAATTGCATGAAACAAGCAAGTCCATTAATGCCTGCTACACAGTATTTGTGAAATGTGACAAACCTTGAGGTAATCAGGAATGCCTAGAATGATAAACCTCTTCTTTCCAGGCATGAAATAAGTAAAGAAAAACTAAATAAAAGAGAAAGTTCAGCAACTCAGAATTCCTGACAAAAGTTACGCTTAGGATTTCACTTATTTGAGATCCATCCGCATCTGTATGTGATAGATGAAGACTAACAATCTTCCCTGTGCATTCTGTCTCAAATGTGTCCTAATTTGCATTGACAAGAAAAGAACAAAATTAGCAGCCCATGCATAAGATAAGCAAAACCAAAGAAAAGCAATTTTCCATGTACTAATCTGAAGTAATTCTCTGTCCATGCATGACATAAGTAAAACAAAAGGGAGCTCAGAAAACTGAAAGTTCAGGCCAAAAATGCTCAAGAGTAAGCTAAAAGAAAATAACAAAATTAGCAGCCCATGCATAAGATAAGCAAAACAAAGAAAAGCAATTTTCCATGTACTAATCTGAAGTAATTCTCTCTGTCCATGCATGACATAAGTAAAACAAAAGGGAGCTCAGAAAACTGAAAGTTCAGGCCAAAAATGCTCAAGAGTAAGCTAAGGGTCTTGCTTGAGATGTCTTCCAGCTCCCTCCTCATGTGTAGGTGCAGTAGCTGAAGAATAACAAAATTTCCTGTGCGGTCAATGTCTCAAAAAGGCATGTAATAATTTGCATTAATAAGAATAGAACAAAATTAGCAGCCCAACATGAGAAAATGATATCTCAAATAACCATGCAGAATACCCTCAAGCAAGCTGTACAGAGTCATACTCTATAATCTATGATGTTACTTTGCTTTTACAAGAAACAACTTTCTGTTAGTACATCAGTATCTGACACTGTCTTAGTTTGGAAATCAAGACAACTAATTATCAAAAAAATTGAGTATTTAGTGAATCATCGGCATCAGTCCAACTAAAGTTGTTGACAAGAGGAAAGAATAATCTAAGAGAGGGAAAAGATAGATACAAATTCTTCAATGCTTCAGAGGACAAAAGATATAAGCATAAATATGGTCCCTTTTCTCATCCCTTTGTGTTCATCAGAAGAATGAGAATACACACATCCTACACTCAGTTCATATATTTGTAGCAAGCCTGTTTGTTTCTAATGTTTGATTTCAGTAAAAAGAGAATTGACTGAAAGAAATGATAAAACATAGTCTTTATCTGTTGCCCAACACTCTGCTATATAATTAATTCCACATTGGAGAAATGCAAGATAAGGTCAATTTAGGACACTGCATCCTGTGGAAAGAACTTATTTTGCTGTCACAGTCACCCCATCCTTCCCTGCAATTATAACAGCGGTTGCCATGTCCAAAAACAACCCATGCTCTACAACCCCTTCAAATGATGAAATCTCTTTTCCTGCTGCTGTTGCATCTTTAATAGGTGTCTTGAAGTATAAATCGATGATATAGTTTGAATTATCCGTCACATAAGGCTTGCCATTACCATCCAACCTAAGCTTAGCCTCACATCCTTCTTCTTCGAATAGTTCCTGCAACCTTATCTGGTTATACTTCCAGCAGAACTGCACTACTTCCACTGGCATTGCTAGTCCACTTCCACCCAATCCAGTTACAAGTTTTGTCTCGTCCGCCACCACAACAAACTTGTCAGATGCTGCCTCAACCATCTTCTCACGAAGCAGAGCCCCTCCGCGTCCTTTTACAAGATTAAGATCTGGATCGACCTGTTACAATTCCAAATCACAGTCTGTAAAACTCAAATGAAGAAACCAGTCATATAGTCATCTAAGTCTATATAATCTATGGACTATGCAGAGAGAACAGTTAGAAGCCAAAAGAAATTTTACCAGGTTATCGAATGGAATTGTTAATGTCCTTTGTCACATGTTACAAGGAATGGAACATGTCTAACAACAGGATCTAAGTCAAATTTTCACGAGTAAAAGTTTTGATACCACTAATGGTCAGAAAATATTTTTCTTTCGACTTGAAGCAATCAATAACTGATTGGCCATGTCCATGTTTGTGATCATGCTTATTGCTCTTAGCCAATAACAAAAATGAGCCCCTAATTCCAACATTTTAGGGGCAGGTACATGGGTCTTTTTCTGCCATTGAATTCCATTGACAGCAATGACTAATCGGAGTCCCGCACAAAGAATTACAGTTATTCATCTTGATGCATGCGATCAGATAACTCAGAGACCCAATTGTTTCTGCAAGTTTAAAGATTCAAAAAAAAATCTGAGATTGATTCATTGAATCATTTCCTAAGCATTGACAATGCCCAGCAAATTGATAAACCAGAAGCTTTAGAAGAAGAAAAGGATATATTCTTACAAAGGAGTCGTCATCTCTGTTGGTTTTTTTCCAACACAAGAGGAGGCAGAGTTCCAGTATATGTTTACTATAGGGAAAAGGTCAATGCTACTCAAGCGTAGTCAACAAAGCACAATAAAAACGCTAAAAATCTCAACTTTCTTCCGCAGAAGACAAAAAAGAGCAAAAGCGGAGCAGAGAATCGACCTCATCGGCGCCGTCGATCGCGAGATCGATCCGCGGGTGGGCATCGAGGGAGGAGAGCGGGATCCCCAGGGACAGAGCCTGCTCATAGGTGCGCTTGGACGTCGGCACGCCGACGATGTCGCTGAGCTTGCCGGAGGAGAGGAGGGTCCCGATCTCAGCGACCACGAAGGCGGCGGTGGAGCCGGTCCCGAGGCCGAGGACCATGCCGCTGCTGACGTACTCGACGGCCCTGACGGCGGCGAGCTTTTTGAGGTCGTCCTGGGCGAGGGCGGCGGGGACTGAGAGGGCTCGGATGGGAGCCACGGCAGGCCGGCGGCGTACGAGGAGGGCACGACGGCGAAGGAGGAGAGGGGAGGAAGAGGGGTGGAGGAGGGAAGAGGCCGCCATGGTGGTGGAAGATCGGGAGACAAAGAAGTGGGCTTTCTAGATTTTGGGTGGTGGCGATGGGGCTTGGGAATGGCAACAGAGGAGTCTGCGCGTTTGGTTGGTGGTGGTGCGATCGGGGGGTGTCGTTGCAAATGGATTCGAGGGGAGAAGGGAGGTTGGTGGACGTATAAAAGGTTGGTAGGTTTATTATTATTATTATTATTATTATTATTATTATTATTATTATTATTATTATTTAAGAAACTTCATCATTATTTCAAGCCGGAAGGAACAGAGCTCCGATATACAAATGAGTTAAAAGTCAAAGACCCCAAAAGAATGATAACTCCTGTATTATTCCGCCAACAAGAATTCCTCTTCGCAAATTTATTCATCGCTCATTTTTAAACTAATCAACTTTCTATTGTATAGATCCTTCGGGACCTATACGAGGTTATAACTAGGTTGATCCTTTACGGACGCATATGTCATAAGAACGTCTCATTACTTAAGTAATTCCAGCTAAGTCCGAAGAATTAGCGTAAGGATGTTTCACGACTTAGATAACTCAATTAAGTCTGTGACTTTACCACAAAGATATCTCACGACTTAAGCAATACCAATTGAATTTGTGATATTATGTGCTAAGATATGTTAATATGATAAAATTTCATAAAATTAGAATGTTGTTATCCTTATTAGAGAATGCAATGTCCAATAGGAATGATTAATCTCTTTGATGAAGTTAATGATCTCCGATGTATCCCATCGGATAATTACTTTCTTCCGATCCAAAGGAGTTCAATGAACTTACAAGAACACAACTTGTTCCAAATATTTTTTATGTAAAATAAATGAGGAACTCAAGTCAATAGCAGTAAAAATCCAAGGAACTTTTGACCTGAGGAGTTGAAGACCAAGCTTTAAAATTATTTATTTTTACTGACCGAAATTGCTTGAAGTTGTTCTCTCATCCCATCCAATCAAAATCCTCCTTGATTTGCCCTTTGCCTCCGCGAAATCATCAACCCAACATCTCCCATATCTTTTGAGAAAACAAATGACATCTTCTACACTAAGATGAGTCTTTGCTCCAATATTTGAGGTTAGCTAGATAGTCTTTCTTAGTCTCTCCCATTTAGGACAAATGGCATAGGGGCCCCCAAATCCCTTTGCTATATTTTTGAGTTTTTTATTCTTAGATTTATGTTTTAAAGAAATCAAAATGGTGTTAGGACTTCCAAGGTGGCTTTCGTCGTGCTTTTGGACTATGATTGTATTCTAACCTCGTCCATTCGGGATCATCCTCCTCTAATATGAAACCAGACTCTACATTGTAGATTTTCTCGTATGCCTAATGGAACATTTTGGTTACCTTTTTCGCCAGCACCAAGAAGGACAAATACTGAGAGGTGGAAGGATTTGGGTCCACCTCCATCCTCTTGCTTTTTGCGACGATTAACTTGGAAGAAGAAGTTGATAGTAATAGGATTGTCATCCTCCATCGTTGAGTCCATAAAACTAAGGGCAAAGAAGGAGTTTTCCAAGTTGAGATCATTATGTCACATTACTTTTTTGACCCTATCTCAACCCATGATAACATTAACATTAATATTATGTGACTACTCTTTCTATTCGAAAGCATTCTTCTTTTATATCCTATGGTTGACATACTTCTACTCCACTACTTTTGATGTTGATTTGTCTTTTCCTGTACCATTAGATACACATGGGCAAATTTGTCTAGAAAGCTAAATTTTTATTTTTTATTCCCAAGAGCATCTCCTTTTTGGTTGATTACCTATGGCCTTCACTTCATCGGTCATCATCCCATTATGACCACCTTCATCTCTCATTATTATCTATTGTCTTTGCCCCATCATGTAGTGTGCTCTTCACCTCTGCCCTCATCTGTCGCTTCCAAGGTGATGGGAATGAGGGGGGAGACTAGGAGGTTGGTCTTGATGGACCTGTTAAGGATCATGAAGTAGGCAGATGAAGCACTACTATCAGCCAAGTATAAGGAGGTTGGTGTGACTCTCAACACCACCCCAATCGCCGTCGGATCCCTCACCCTCTTTTACTTTATCATGTAGACCTGCTATTATCCAATTGTTGCTTATATGTTAATGTTGTATGACTAAACATATGTTGTGGTCCTCGACTACAATGAATGAGACTACATTGGATATGGGAGAAGATGTAGTTGGTGAATGAGGACGAAGGTGAAGGTGGTGGGACAGAGGTGGGCAACAATGAGAGGCGCACTGCATTCGCATTGCATGACGAGACGAAAGTAAAAGGCTACATTGCATGACAATCAACGAGACAAAGATATCATTTTTTAGAAAATAAGAAGCACATTGTAGGATTAAACCAAAAAGGGTCAAATTTTGGGAAAAAAAGTGATCCTATTTTTAGGGCAATTTATCAGATATACTTGTAAATATAAAATAGCATATTTTGTTATTATATATATATATAATATAAAATTAGTATTTTATGTATTTACCTTGCGAAATTAAAAAATCTTATAGGTATAGCAAAGTAGTTGATCTCCATCAGTCGATCGGAAAATATAGAGAAATATAATTAATCAAATATTTGATGAAAGTAATTAAGAATATTTTAAATATTTCAGTTGTTGAACAATTAATTATTATAATTAGTGATGATTGAGTTCAATTTACTGGATGGAGAAGTGACGTATGTAAAAGATTTAAATATTTGAATGGATATATATATATATATATATAAGAAAATAACAAAATTAGCAGCCCATGCATAAGATAAGCAAAACAAAGAAAAGCAATTTTCCATGTACTAATCTGAAGTAATTCTCTCTGTCCATGCATGACATAAGTAAAACAAAAGGGAGCTCAGAAAACTGAAAGTTCAGGCCAAAAATGCTCAAGAGTAAGCTAAGGGTCTTGCTTGAGATGTCTTCCAGCTCCCTCCTCATGTGTAGGTGCAGTAGCTGAAGAATAACAAAATTTCCTGTGCGGTCAATGTCTCAAAAAGGCATGTAATAATTTGCATTAATAAGAATAGAACAAAATTAGCAGCCCAACATGAGAAAATGATATCTCAAATAACCATGCAGAATACCCTCAAGCAAGCTGTACAGAGTCATACTCTATAATCTATGATGTTACTTTGCTTTTACAAGAAACAACTTTCTGTTAGTACATCAGTATCTGACACTGTCTTAGTTTGGAAATCAAGACAACTAATTATCAAAAAAATTGAGTATTTAGTGAATCATCGGCATCAGTCCAACTAAAGTTGTTGACAAGAGGAAAGAATAATCTAAGAGAGGGAAAAGATAGATACAAATTCTTCAATGCTTCAGAGGACAAAAGATATAAGCATAAATATGGTCCCTTTTCTCATCCCTTTGTGTTCATCAGAAGAATGAGAATACACACATCCTACACTCAGTTCATATATTTGTAGCAAGCCTGTTTGTTTCTAATGTTTGATTTCAGTAAAAAGAGAATTGACTGAAAGAAATGATAAAACATAGTCTTTATCTGTTGCCCAACACTCTGCTATATAATTAATTCCACATTGGAGAAATGCAAGATAAGGTCAATTTAGGACACTGCATCCTGTGGAAAGAACTTATTTTGCTGTCACAGTCACCCCATCCTTCCCTGCAATTATAACAGCGGTTGCCATGTCCAAAAACAACCCATGCTCTACAACCCCTTCAAATGATGAAATCTCTTTTCCTGCTGCTGTTGCATCTTTAATAGGTGTCTTGAAGTATAAATCGATGATATAGTTTGAATTATCCGTCACATAAGGCTTGCCATTACCATCCAACCTAAGCTTAGCCTCACATCCTTCTTCTTCGAATAGTTCCTGCAACCTTATCTGGTTATACTTCCAGCAGAACTGCACTACTTCCACTGGCATTGCTAGTCCACTTCCACCCAATCCAGTTACAAGTTTTGTCTCGTCCGCCACCACAACAAACTTGTCAGATGCTGCCTCAACCATCTTCTCACGAAGCAGAGCCCCTCCGCGTCCTTTTACAAGATTAAGATCTGGATCGACCTGTTACAATTCCAAATCACAGTCTGTAAAACTCAAATGAAGAAACCAGTCATATAGTCATCTAAGTCTATATAATCTATGGACTATGCAGAGAGAACAGTTAGAAGCCAAAAGAAATTTTACCAGGTTATCGAATGGAATTGTTAATGTCCTTTGTCACATGTTACAAGGAATGGAACATGTCTAACAACAGGATCTAAGTCAAATTTTCACGAGTAAAAGTTTTGATACCACTAATGGTCAGAAAATATTTTTCTTTCGACTTGAAGCAATCAATAACTGATTGGCCATGTCCATGTTTGTGATCATGCTTATTGCTCTTAGCCAATAACAAAAATGAGCCCCTAATTCCAACATTTTAGGGGCAGGTACATGGGTCTTTTTCTGCCATTGAATTCCATTGACAGCAATGACTAATCGGAGTCCCGCACAAAGAATTACAGTTATTCATCTTGATGCATGCGATCAGATAACTCAGAGACCCAATTGTTTCTGCAAGTTTAAAGATTCAAAAAAAAATCTGAGATTGATTCATTGAATCATTTCCTAAGCATTGACAATGCCCAGCAAATTGATAAACCAGAAGCTTTAGAAGAAGAAAAGGATATATTCTTACAAAGGAGTCGTCATCTCTGTTGGTTTTTTTCCAACACAAGAGGAGGCAGAGTTCCAGTATATGTTTACTATAGGGAAAAGGTCAATGCTACTCAAGCGTAGTCAACAAAGCACAATAAAAACGCTAAAAATCTCAACTTTCTTCCGCAGAAGACAAAAAAGAGCAAAAGCGGAGCAGAGAATCGACCTCATCGGCGCCGTCGATCGCGAGATCGATCCGCGGGTGGGCATCGAGGGAGGAGAGCGGGATCCCCAGGGACAGAGCCTGCTCATAGGTGCGCTTGGACGTCGGCACGCCGACGATGTCGCTGAGCTTGCCGGAGGAGAGGAGGGTCCCGATCTCAGCGACCACGAAGGCGGCGGTGGAGCCGGTCCCGAGGCCGAGGACCATGCCGCTGCTGACGTACTCGACGGCCCTGACGGCGGCGAGCTTTTTGAGGTCGTCCTGGGCGAGGGCGGCGGGGACTGAGAGGGCTCGGATGGGAGCCACGGCAGGCCGGCGGCGTACGAGGAGGGCACGACGGCGAAGGAGGAGAGGGGAGGAAGAGGGGTGGAGGAGGGAAGAGGCCGCCATGGTGGTGGAAGATCGGGAGACAAAGAAGTGGGCTTTCTAGATTTTGGGTGGTGGCGATGGGGCTTGGGAATGGCAACAGAGGAGTCTGCGCGTTTGGTTGGTGGTGGTGCGATCGGGGGGTGTCGTTGCAAATGGATTCGAGGGGAGAAGGGAGGTTGGTGGACGTATAAAAGGTTGGTAGGTTTATTATTATTATTATTATTATTATTATTATTATTATTATTATTATTATTATTATTATTATTATTATTATTATTATTATTATTATTATTATTATT